>APFE031219726.1:27687-77239 GCA_000404065.3 Pinus taeda
CTTGATTTTTCATTATGTTCCTTTCAATGTTACAATACATATTTATACATGCCAAAGCATCCAATACCATGGACTGAAAACCATCGTGTCCAAAACCATGTGCGAAAATGATGCACAAAACCATAGGTAGGTCCGCCCAACCCAATATAGGGTCCAAAAAAAAAATTCTCAGGGCGCTACCGCAAACCCCATAGAGGGGGGCTACCTGCCCCCCTTGTGACCCCCCCAACTGTGCAATTGACACAACGAAGATGAAGAAGTTTTACTATTAGCCGAATATGAGGAAGGAAGTGGCATAGTTCATAGCTAGATGTTTAGATTATCAGTAGGTAAAGGTGGAATGCAAGCATCCAACTGGTCTACTATAGCCTATAATGATTATGGAATGGAAATGGGAGGTCATTTCCATGGATTTGATCATAGTCTTGTGAGGAAAATGAAGTAGCATGATTATATTATGGTCATGGTTGATAGGCTGAGCAAGGTAGCTCACTTCATTCCAGTAAAGACTACATATTCAGCCAGTGAGGTAGCATAGGTCTTCATCAGAGAGGTAGTGAGACTACATGGTGTTCCAAAGAAGATTGTGTCAGGTAGGGATGTAAAGTTCATTTCCAAGTTTTGGATGGAGCTATTCACAGGCTTAGGTACAAAGTTGACCTTCAGTGTAACTTATCATCCACAGACATATAGACAGAGAGAGAGGGTCAACAAGATTTTGGAAGATATATTGAGGATGTACATGATGCACTAGTAGAGGAAATGGGAAGAGTATCTACCATTTGTGGAGTTCACATATAACAATGGTTATTAGGAGTCATTGAGGATGAGTCATTTCAAGGCATTGTATGGATGGAATTGTAACACTCCCATTAGCTAGAATGATTCAGTGAACATGATATGTATTGGACTAGACATGGAGTAGGAAATGTAGGTTATAAATAAGAATCTAAAGGCAACATAGGATACCTAGAAGAGCTATGCGGATTATCACATGGTATTCAAGGCATTTCAGGTTGGGGAACATGTTTATTTGCACATCAAGCCCATGAATATCGCTTTGAGGATTTGTTCATGTGCCAAGTTGGCACCACGATATTGCAGGCCTTTTGAGATCCCTGAGAGGATTGGACCAGTGGCATATCGACTTGCACTACCTCCAAGAGTGAAATTCCATGATGTTTTCAATATTTCATTACTTAATAAGTATATAAAGGATGTTGATCATGTTATTTATTGGTCTGTATTACAAGTGGAGCAAGAAGGAGAATTCTAGCCACAACCACAGTGCATACCACAGAGGAAGCATCTCATGCTCAGGTTCAAAGCCATAGAGAAAGTTAAAGTGCAATGGAAGTACTTTGGGCCTCAAGAAGCTACATGGGAGATGGTGGATAAGATGTGGGCCTTATATCCTTTATTGTTTGTTGGTTGACTCAATGCAGTTTTGGTTTGATGCTAGTTTTGACATATGTTTTGTTGATATTTTGAAATTTTTATATGTATATGTATATGGATGTAAATACCGTAATGAGTTGTGTTATAAAGCTCCAGTACATGGTATGTCATCATGTTATCATAATATTTTGGTTTTTAGCAGGTTATTCATTGTAAATACTACTATGAGCTAAGTTATAAAGCTCCATGGGAAGTATGTATACTTTTCAGCAGCTTTGTTGAGGTCTTGGCGTGGTTTAATATCGAGGATGATGTTCCCAAAGGGGTAGGGTTATGTAAGAACCCTGGTGAAAATTTCATGTAATAAAGTAAATAAAGGAAAAATAAGACCATGATTAAGGGACACTTATTCCAAGCTAAATGTTGGGCAAATATATCCTAGTGGGCATCATTGGATATGTGTTTTGGCTAAGGAAAATTGACAAAGGTTAAGGCAAAGGAATTAAAAGGAAAAAAAAGGAAATTTTGGTGCATTTATTTGTGAAAATAAAGGAAATTAGGAGAAAAGTAAGGCGAAAGTTCATAGGTTGCATGTAAGGAGGAAAATTAAGGAAAATAATGGAAATCGATCAAATAGAGGCTTCATTCATAAAAAGGCTTCTCAGGATCAGTTGGTAACCTTTTGCCAATTTAGCTTTAGATCTCTCTCATTATTCTCTCTCTTGCACTCACTCTTGGTCACTTAGAGTTTCTTAGAGGCCTCTATCTTAAAGCAAATAATAGGAAAAGAAAGAAAATAAAAGGAAAAGCAAGCAAGGATCAGGGAAAGGAAAGCAGGATCAAGTAGCTTTAGTAGGAATACTTTCAGGTAACCTTTTTCACATGTGATTTCCTAGCTCGTTGGAAATGCATGCCTTTTCATGTTGGTGTATGGTTCTCTTGCTTTCAATGCCATGGTTTTTCTGGGTTATGACAGTGGATTTTAGCCTAGCCTTGCCTTTTTCTAGATTCCATGGTGTTGGGATGTTTATTTTTGGTTTTTGAGGCCTGGTTTGCTGGATGGATTTCAGAATCCAGGGTGGAGGTGGTCTCAACTTCAATTCCCAAAGGCTTAGGAATCCCTTGAATGGTTTTGGTTGGATAGATAGTAAAGCCTGAGGGAGAAGTCTTAGTTTAGGTCCTAGTGATTTGGTTATGGATTGCAGTGAAGCCTGAGAGATAAGGAGATGGAAAGTTCCTCAAGGATAGTGATGCATTTTGGATGGAATTCCAAGTTTTGTTCGGTTGTGATCGAAGCACTGGTTTTGGTGTGATCATGATTTAGTGAGGGTGGAGGTGGTCCAACCTTTGGATTCCCTTGGTTGTTCTTGGATTGGTTGTTCTATGATATCCCACATTAATGATTGGAATATGGCACAAGGGTGACTGGATGAAAGAGAGATTTGGTTTGGCCATATCTATGGTCAGGGTGGTACGTGGAAGTCTCGAACCTGGTCAGATGTGCCTATGATTAATAAAATTTATGCTCTCTTACGTTTGCACTAGTGTATATGTGGATTTAATGGTCGTCATATCTCTTGTATTTATATGGTTTTATGCTAGTTATAACTACGGTTGAATGATTGGTTTATGTCAGGGTTATTTCATGTATTATTTGTAATTATTAAATGGATGGATTTAAGACCTCATTGATGATATAATAGCTCATTGGAGAAGGAGGTGATCCTTCTAGTTATGTTTCATAAGTTATTCCAGTCATTTATGCTTTGTCTTGTATCCTAGACCTATAGGTTGCATTGATGCCAGTTGTTTAATAGAATGTCAGTCTTGGTAGGGGATGCTCAGACCTAGTCTTGAGGTTGAATTTTGATTTATCATCATTGTTATCCTATCTTTAATGGATTTTGAAGGTTACACAAGTTTTGGGCAAAGGTCGGGATTTTGGGGTAGAAAAGTGGCTCAAATCTTAGGATTTATGGTAAATTATAGCATTACTCTAGGGACTAATTGGCTAAGGGATAGAGCGCATCATAAATTTCGTGGCATGTGGCTAGGGAGCATTATTGTGGCCTAAGTTGGCAAAAAATTCAATAAGACCTAGGGGCAAGCTGTTTAAAGTGCTTGTTTCGTTCCTGTGGGTCCCGAGGCTGACGTTGGATGATTGTGTATTATGACTATGTCGATTCCACTTCCTTAAGGTCACATAGGAGGTCGAATTCCATCATAGTAGCCTCTCATCTCATGTTTACCCCGGTTGGCATGGTTACTTTGGATAGACCTAGGAGGGGGTGTTACGATTTTTTTCTCATGAGCTTAATGAATTAAGAACCGTAAGAATGTTGTACACAAGGATTCTAATTATAAAACATGGAGATTGTAATCATGCAAATTTTGTGTACAGTGCATAGGAATCTTTCTTCCTTCACACCTTCACACTCTGCACAATATAAGGTTTAACTTAAATAAATAAATTCATTGATTTCATTTTTTTAGAGTGCGAAGGTGTAGAGGAATATTGATTCCTTCACACGTCCACACTTTGCATAATGTAACATTGAGATTAAAGAAATAAATGCATTATGAATGGAGGTGTCCCTCCCGTGCATATGAAAATGACCTTCAAGAATACAATGTTTATGTTTGATCACACAAACTTTGTTCCTTTGTGATCTAAAGGAAGAGGAAGAAATTGTTGGCATTATGATACAAGTGTTGTCCTTGATGGCAACTCACTCACAGGTCAATTCAGTTTTGGTAAAAGGCAACTCACACTACAAAAGGGATATTCAAAGGTTAAAGGGCAATGGTAGAGAAGAACAAGAAGATGGAACTAAGGTCTACTCATTAGAATAAAGAAGGTAAAGGAAAAATTTGATACACACTAGTCCACATAGTCAAAACAACATATACACGTTGTTCCACATAACAAAAAGAGCATGTAAATATGCATGGACTCCCACAAAAAGAAAAGCACGTACATGATTGGAAACCTAGGTTTTGATTCGAGGGATTTGGTCCATGGTATTGACCCTAGGTATTTGGTCCGATGTGTTTGGTCCATGGTATTCACCCTAGGTATTTAGTCCAAGGTATTGGTCCTAAGTGGTTTTGGTCCAAGGTATTGACAAAGGTCCTAAAGCTATATAAGGAGAAGAAGATCATAAGGCCAAGAGAGCAAGTGTATGGGTTTCTAAGGAAACTTCTATCTGAAGTATATTTTATGTTGTAGGCGCTATGTTTGTGATTTGATCTAAAATAATTTGTGCACCTTGAATTCAATGTTGGATTAGGATCATGAGACTTGAAGTGACTTATTATTGGATGATTTGATTGGGCTAGATCTGACTATGTACACCTATTTTATTCTTTAAATGTCGTGATCTGGGTTTGTCTGAAGTCCAGAAGTGCAACAAAGTTATGAGCTGATATTTCCAAATATGTACATTGGTTCGTCTCTTCAAAGGCGCATGTACATGTAGGTTATACTCTTCAAAATAGCATGTACAAAAGAAAATGTTCTTTTTCAAATATGACTGATCTATCTCATCAAATTTTGTTGTTTTACTGTTGTCTCTTAGTGATGTTTTCTTATATCTGAATGTAAAACTAAATGCATAAGGAGGGTGGTATTTGATTGATTGATTGTATAATTTAGAAGAAGTGATCTCTGTCAATGCCTGTGTAAAGCTCTGTAAGTTGATAGTAGATATTTAGTATATTGCTGGTTGGTACAAACTTGATTCAAAAGTTTATGTTTGGAATAGTTTTGAAGGTATACATAGGTTTTATTAACGGAAGTAGCGTATACACGCAGTTCAGGTTCAGCCAAGTAGCATATACACTCTGATGCATGGTTTTTGAGGTTACAGCTCGTTCTAAATGATGATGTAGGTTTCTGGGTTCAGCACAATGTTCTGGTGTCAGTGATCTAATTGTTCATATTAATTGAATGTTGGTTGATGCAGTTTAAGTTTAAAGGTTTTTTATGGGTTCAGTATGAAAATTGGATGAAACGCGGCCTTCATATTATGGTGTTGTGATCTAGGAATATCTAGTCTGAAAATTCATGAAACGTGGTCCCCGGAGGAAGAAAGAAGGTCTTAGCCTTCTATAGGTTGGTGCCTCCGTAGTAGTAAACAAATTGGATTGTACAAGAGCTAGGGGGTTGCAGGTCCCTTTCTAGTAGAAGTTGGAAAATGGGAGAAGGTTGTAGCCTTCTGCAGGTGGGTGCCTATGTACTGGAATGAGTCTACACTAGTACAATATTGTAAACATATTTTCTTATTATTAAAATAAGACAGAGACGACAACAGTAGGTGGTTTTCACCCACATTGGATTTCCACCTTAAATCTTGGTGTTGATGTGTGTTGCTTATGTGTGATGCTTTATTCCTCTTTTACTGCACTGTCTAATAAGTTATTGATGTATTGGTTTAAGATCAACACATGATAAATTGCCTAAATCACAAGTTCTCTAGATATATGTTGGTTTCTCTAATCACAGTTGCATGTACATGCTAGTTCACTTCACTGAAGTAGCGTATATAAATATGTTTGGGAAATAAAATTATTGATCTGATAATACTGATTCACCCCCCTCTCAGTATTATTTCCAACAATTGGTATCAGAGAAAGTCCTTCAGAATAATCACGAAGGCATGGGATCCATCAAACCACCAATCTTCAATGGTAGGAACTTAGTATATTGGAAAATAAGAATGAGATCCTATCTACAATCACTTGGAACTGATGTTTGGGAAATTGTGGAAGGAGGATATCAATTTCTAGCAGCAATTCCTATAGACTATGTAGGTAAGAAGTTATACAAAACTAATGCCAAAGCAGTCAATACATTACTTGGAAGTCTATCAGAATTAGAATTTTTCAAGGTCATGCAACTCAAGATAGCCAAAAAAATATGGGACAAAATCATTCAGAGCTACGAAGGAGACTCTTAGCTAAACCATGCTAACCTTCAAACTCTCAAAATTCAGTATGAAACTCTTAAGATGCATAAATATGAGAGTGTAGCCAGTTACTTTTTACTTATAGATGAGATTGTTAATTGTATGAAGAATCTAGGTGAAGAAATAAAGGAAGTTACTTTAGTTGAGAAAATTTTGAGATCTTCATCTTCTAAATTTGAGTCAAAAGTGTCTTCCATAAAAGAAAAGCATGATCTTCAAACTATCACTATGACTCAACTTCATGGAATCCTAACAGCCTTTGAAATGAGAAAAGTAGGTCCATCAAATATGAGAGAAGCCACATTTAAAGCATCATCAAATGGAAAAGAAAAGGAAGAGAACAATGAATTGGGACACATTTCTAAACAAGAAGATGAGGTAAATTTGGTCAAGAAGCGTCAACGGGGTTCTGGAAGGTTCAAAGGTAAGCTACCTATCAAATTCTTTGCTTGTGGTAGAGTCGTTCATTATGCTACCAAATGTCCTCATAAAGATAAATATGAAAAAGGGAAGGAATATACAAAAGGCAATAGGAAACAGGTTGTGAATAGAAGGAGTTACTATACATGTGAAGATAGTGATGGTTTATCTAATAGTGATGAAGATGAAACTAAACAAGATTATAGACTTCTCATGGCCTATGACACTGATGATTTTTTGGATGCATTAGAAGAGGAAGACTTTCATGAAGAAATCACTAAACTCAAGATCTGTTAAGAAGAAAGAATATGATCATAGATACTTTGACATGCCAACTTGTTGAAAGAGAAAAACAAAATGAAAATCTAGAATGTGAAATAGTGGGTCTAAGAAAAGATCCTGAGAAGACAAAATCTCTCAATCTTAGATTTGCTAAAGGATCAGAAGCTTTAAATGAAATTATCAAAGTTCAATGTTCTCCTCTAATAAAGATAGGTCTTGGATATACTGAAGAATCATCTCAATGACAGAAGCCGTCAACCTCCACCAGAAGTTATCTTGATGCAACAAAGACCAGTGAACAATACGTCAATCGTCAGCAAAGGCCTATAACCCATTATCAAGTAAATCATTCTCAATTTACTCCAAGGATGAATATTAATAGAATCCACAACCAACAGGTAAACAATTTCAAAATATTCGATGGTCGCACAAACTTCTTTAATGGGCAATGTTTTTCATGTCATAACATTAGGCACAAGGTTTCTCAATGCGTTGCTTACAAAACCATCATGACTAGAGAAGAATGAAATCAAAGGAGTGTAACAGGAACCAAGAAACGTTCCTATAACAACTTTTCTCCTCTTGAAAATGAAATAGAATGCTCGATTTGTAACAACTTTGGACATGAAGAATCTGAATGCAAGAGAAAATTTCGGCGAACACTTCAAAAAGAGAAAACGCCATTAAATCCCAAGATATGGATAAGGAAGGAATCTCAATCAGAAAGATGTGGCATAGCCTTGTATGCAGAAGGACAAGAAAATCAATGGTACATCGACAGTGGATGCTCCAAACGCATGACAGGTGATAAAGAGAAACTTCACTCATATAATTCTTTAGAAAAAGAAAAGAATGTCTCATTTGGAAATGACACTCCAGCTGTCATTAAATGTAAAGGTTATGTTTTCTTGAAAGAAAAGGTTAAAGCTGGAAATGTTATGTATGTATATGGTTTAAAGTATAATACGTTGAGTATCACTCAAATATGTGATGAAGGAAATGAAATCGTGTTTCGATCAAACGGATTTGTTGTTCGTGAGCTTGATACAGGAAAGACCGTGATCAAAGGTACAAGAACTCCAAACAACTTATACATACTCAAAGGAGGACAACAACAATGCTATCTAAGCAAAACAAATGAAAACTGGTTGTGGCATAGAATATTGGGACATCTAATATTTTCTGAAATAAGAAAATCATGCAAGCTCAAAACAATGCATGATCTTCCAGATATCAACATCTGAGAAAATACCATATGCAAACCATGTAAAATTGGTAAGAAAACTAGAGTTCACTTCATTGAAAAGGAAGGATCAGCAAGTAAGCCTCTTGAACTTATCCATACTGATTTATGTGGACCAACAAGGAAAATGTCACCTCATGGAGAATAATACTTTATTCTGTTTATTGATGATTTTTCTAGAATGTGTTGGATAGGTATTCTAAAGCATAAAGATGAAGCATTTTGAAAATTTTAAAGCCTTCAAAGCTTTGGTTGAAAATGAATCAGATCGAAAAATCAAATGTCTCGGATTTGATCTAGGGGGAGAATTCATATCAAATGAATTCTTTGACTTTTTTGAGAAACATAGAATAAAAAGGAAATTCTCCACCACAAGAACTCCTCAGGAAAATGGTGTGTTAGAAAGGATGAACAGAACAGTTCAATAAATGGCTTGAGCTATGCTAGATGAATCTGGAACTCATGGAACCTTCTGGGGTGAAGTTGCATTTTTTACTATGACTATTCTCAACAAAGCAAATGTTCAAGTAAATAGCACTCAAACTCCACATGAATTTCAGTATGGTAAGCCTCCTACTCTAAAATACGTTAAATTTTTTGGAAGAAAATGTTTTATCAAAAGGACTGATGAAAAACTTGGTAAGTTTGAACCTAGAGCAGACGAAGGTATTCTTCTTGGTTATTCTTCCAGAAGTAAAGGATACAAATGTTATCATAAAAGACTTCGGAAAATTGTTGAAAGCATTGATGTTGTAGTTGATGAATCACGCAAAAATCTAGTACATATGAAATCAATCAGAGGAAAATGACAATGAGGAAGATGGGGATTGCTTTCCTACATCAAATCAAAATGATATTGAAGAAGAAACCAATGAAGCACCAGAAGAAGATACAGCAGATAGGGAAAAGACTCCATCCAGGTATGTTCAAAATAATCATCCAAAATCTCAAATTCTAGGAGAAAAAGGGTCTGGAGTACAAATAAGAAGAACTCTTAGAGGAACCTTAAGTTATCTAGCATTACTATCCTCCACAAAACCTCAGAATGTAAATGAAGCCTGCAAATATGGATTTGGGTCAAGGCCATGGATGAAGAATTAGATCAAATTGAAAAGAATGATACTTGGTATTTAGTTCCTAGACCTCATGATAAAAATATTATAGGAACAAAATGGATATTTAAGAATAAACTGAATGAAAATGGAGAAGTTATTAGAAACAAGGCAAGACTTGTTTACAAATGGTATGCCCAACAAGAAGGTATACATTTTGAAGAAACTTTTGCACCTTTTGCTAGACTTGAAGCCATAAGGCTTTTTCTTCCTCTTTCTAGTTTTAAAAAATTCAAAGTATATCAAATGGATGTAAAAGTAGCCTTTCTTAATGGATATTTATAAGAAGAAGTTTATATTGAACAGCCAGAAGGATTCGTTCTTGGAAATGATGAAAAACTTGTATACAGACTCAAAAAGGCTCTCTATGGTCTGAAACAGGTTCCCAGGGCTTGGTATTACCACCTTGACAAATATCTACAACAACAAGGCTTTACAAAAAGTTCCGCAAATAGAAATTTACACACAAAGATTGAAAATGATAAATTTATAATTATTGTTGTTTATGTTGATGATATCATTTATGGTAGCAATGAAGAATCCATGAGCCATAATTTTGCTTCAGTAATGTAGCAAGAATTTGAAATGTCATTACTTGGTGAACCTACTTATTTTCTTGGTCTACAAGTTCAGTAAACAAAAGATGGTATCTTTATCTCACAAACCAAATATCTGAAGCAGATCTTGAAAAAGTACGAAATGGAAGATTCTAAACCAGTATGTACTCCAATGGTAATAGGATGCAGTCTCAACTCTAATGATGAATCACCAGTAGTAAACCAACCAACTTATAGATCTATGATTGGAAGTTTGCTTTATCTAATAGGTATTGGACCTGACATCATGCATGCAGTAGGAATTATTGGAAGGTTCCAAACAAATCCAAAGGAATCACATCTCTAGGAAGTCAAAAGAATTTTCAAATATCTTCAAGAAACTCAGGACTTTGGACTATGGTATCCTAAATATATAGACCTTACTCTACATACATATACAGATGTTGATTGGGTAGGAAGTGTTGATGATCGAAAGAACACTAGTGGTGGTGCATTCTATATGGGTTCTCGGTTAGTATCTTGGTTCAGCAAGAAACAAAGTTCGATTTCTTTATCTACATCTAAAGCCGAATATGTGGCTACTGCATCTTGCTGCACACAACTACTTTGGATGATGCAAATTTTGCAAGACATTCAGATCACATATACTCCACCCATCTCCATTCTATGTGATAATACAGGTACCATGAGTATTTCAAAAAATCCAGTCATGCACTCCAAGACCAAGCACATACCCATCAAGTACCATTTTCTACAAGAACAATTGCTTGAACAAAAGGTCAAATTGGAGTATGTTCCCTCCAAATAACATGTTGTTGATATATTCACTAAACCACTGCCCAGAGAAACATTTGAATATCTCGGACAAAAGCTGGGAGTAGTTGTTGCATCATCGTGCTATTAAATCCAATTTGTCAGAGGAATGTTATTATACGTGGGTTTCATAAAGTATAGTCGCGTATACACACATGTTTCTATGGCTGAAGAAGCGTATATGTTTTTCTGGCAGGAAAAACAGTGGGTTGAAATATGATATGGGTGCTCTGTGTGATGTTGATGATTACAGTCTAAGGATATGCTTTGTTCATTAATTTTTATCTCGCTGACAAAGATGCCTTGATTAATGATTTGTTAACAATGCACAGGTAGCACAGGTTTAGGGGGATCATTAGCCTTCACACGAATTATGCATTGTTGGCATTATGGTTGCTAAGTCCAGCTATGGCTTCAGATATTAATACCATTTACTTCTTAAGTCATGTAAAATTCTAGGGTGTGATAGGACTTCTCATACATTTGAATGAGTCATATTGGACAAATGATGTAATTTGTATTCCCACTTTGCATGGGATGGATGATGTAATATATATTATATCTTTTTCATGTATAAACAATTGGTAAATCCCGACTTGATTGGGATATTGTTGTATGTACAAGTCATTGGTGATAGGAAGGTCAAACTCACATAGTTGAGTTATAGAGTCATGTTATTCTTTTGGAAAATATTTTTGCAGACTCTGCATGTTCTCAAGGAGAGCATGGATGGTTAGTGCATCACAACATGTACAATGATATCAGAACATGCACAAAGAATTTTATTCATAGAATTCAGCGTGTGCCTAGGGGGAGCATGATCATATTCAGTTGTTCAGATATGAAGAGTATCCTGGTTTTCCCTTTGACACTAAGAGAATTTTGGTGTTTCTTGTTGTCTCTAACAGTTTCTACAGCTTGTAGAAATCAACACCATCGTGGTTGCCATCAAGTCCAAATGGGGGAGATTGTTGACATTATGATACAATTTTTGTCCTTGATGGCAACTCACTCACAGGTCAATTCATTTTTGGTAAAAGGCAACTCACGGTACAACATGTATATTCAGAGGTTACAGGGAAATGGTAGAGAAGAACAGGAAGATGGAACTAAGGTATACTAATCAGAATAAAGAAGGTAAAGGAAAAAGTTGATACACGCTGGTCCACTTAGTCAAAATAGCGTATACACGTTGTTCCACATAACAAAAAGAGAGCATACATATACACACGCTCCCACAGAAAGAAAAATGCGTACATGATTAGAAAACCTAGGTTTTGATTCGAGGTATTTGGTTTGTGGTATTTACCCTAGTTATTTGGTCTGAGGTATTTGGTCTATGGTATTGACCCTAGGTATTTGGTCCAAGGTATTGGTCCTAAGTGGTTTTGGTCCAAGGTATTGACAAAGGGCCTAAAGCTATATAATGAGAAGAAGATCATAAGGCCAAGAGTGCTAGTGTATGTGTTTCTAAGGAATACTTCTATCTGAAATATATTTTATGTTGCAAGGGATATGTTTGTGATTTGATCTAAAATACTTTGTGCACCTTGAATTCAATGTTGGATTAGGATCATGAGACCTGAAGTGACTTATTATTCGATGATCTGATTGTGCTAGATCTAACTGTGTACACCTATTTTATTCTTTAAATGTCATGATCTGCATTTGTCTAAAGTTCAGAAGTGCAGCAAAGTTATGAGATGATATTTGTAGATAGTACGTTGGTTCATCTCTTCAAAGGAACATGTACAAATAGGCTATACTCTTCAAAATAGCATGTACAAGAGAAAAGCTTCTTTTTCAGATCTGACTGATCTATCTCATCAAATTTTGTTGTTTTACTCCTGTCTGTCAATGGAGTCTTCTTAGATCTGAATGTAAAACTAAATGCATAAGGAGGCTGGTATTTGATTGATTGATTGTATAAGTGAGAAGAAGTGATCTCTGTCGCTGAATGTGTAAAGCTCTGTAAGTTGATAATAGATATTTAGTATATTACTGGTTGCTACATACTTGATTCAAAAGTTTATGTTTGTAGTAGTTTTGAAGGTACACGCAGGTTTGATTAATGGAAGTAGCGTATACACACAGTTTAGGTTCAGCCAAGTAGCGTATACACTCCAATGCATGGTTTTTGAGGTTACAGTTAGTTTTGAATGATGATGCAGGTTTCTGGGTTTAGCACAATGTTCTGGTGCCAGTGATCTGATTGTTCAGATTAATTGAATGTTGGTTGATGCAGTTTAAGTTTAAAAGTTTTTTATGGGTCCAGTATGAAAATTGGATGAAACATGGCCTTCAGATTGTAGTGTTGTGATCCAGGAGTATCCAGTCTGAAAATTCATGAAACGTGTTCCCTAGAGGAAGAAAGAAGGTCGTAGCCTTCTGTAGGTTGGTGCCTATGTACTAGTAAACAAATTGGATTGTGTAAGAGCTAGGGGTTGTAGCTCCCTTTCCAGTAGAAGCTGGAAAATGAAAGAAAGTTGTAGCCTTCTACAGGTGGGTGCCTGCACACTGGTATGAGTTTGCACCAATACAAGATTGTAAACAAATTTTCTTCTTATTAAAAGAAGATAGAGACGACAGCAACAGGTTGTTTTCACACACATTGGGTTTCCACCTTAAATCTTAGTGTTCATGTGTGTCGCTTATGTGTGATGCTTTATTCTAATTTTACTACATTGTCTAATAAGTTACTGATGTACTGGTTTAAGATCAACGCATGATAAATTTTCTAAATCACAAGTTCTCTGGATATATGCTGGTTTCTCTAATCACAGTTGTGTGTACACACTAGTTCACTTCACTGAACTAGCGTATATAAATCTATTTGCGAAATAAAGTTATTGATATGGTAATACTGATTCACCCCCCTCTCAATATTAATTCCAACAGAAATGCACAAATTTCACACACAAAAAACAATATGAGTTTCTTCTCTTCTATTGATCCCACAAATGACTTTATTACAATAAATCCAATGTGGGGTATCTATATTGTTTAACTTGTGACTCAACTGATTCTAACTTCAACATGAAAGAAATCTAGTAAATTTAACCTTTACAAATATAGAATGAACTTGAACTTATAATATTGGATTTAGTTTTACTCAAGTCAAATGAACCACTCACTTCGTTCGTCACATGCACACGGGAGTAATTACAATTTCAAATCAACTGCACTTTCTTGCAATAAGCTCCATATTTATTTACTTGTTGCTAATACTATTTCTATTCGACTTCTGTTCTATTTGATCTAAGTTTGTATTCTACAACTTCATTTTCAACAATTATTTCACTCATGGAATGCTCCCACAACTCTTCATCTTCAAACTGTCTTCTTATCTCTACTTCTTGGAATTCGTATTCCTGACTTTATTTCATCCATATTTATTGATAGAAAAATATAAGTTCTTCTTAAATCCATTGCTAAAAAATTGTTTGTATGGTTTCTTCTTAATCTTTAGAAGATTCCATGTCTATTTTTGCATCCTTTTCTTCATCTTTCTTTTTTTCAGCTGGATTGCTATCCCTATTTACCTACACACTAAAAATCAATGTTTAGAACATCTTCATTATGCTATATATTGAGAGCTTCCTTCTCTTCCTCGTCCTCTTCCACTCCTTTACAAATATTGGTTGAGGCAAATAGATCATCTTCCACTTGGCTTCCAGAAACAAGTGGGCTTTTCTCACCAAATAACAACATATCAATTAGATATTTCTATTGCATCATGTGCAACCAATAATCACCAGTTAAATTATCCTCAACAAATTTAACATCAATGTAATTTTTATCCAATCTATTGTGGGATATCTGAGCATGTATGTTCTCATTAACAATTTCAACCTCACCAATTTCGTCAATTGTAGCTGGATTCACCAATTCACATCTCACTTTGCAGTCATCATCCACATCTGTTTCATCACAGTGGGGTTCACCATCATCTACACCATTGAAGTGAATATGCTTTTACCTTTCTTAATACACAAATGATTTAGCTTCTCTCTCTGCAATATTTACTACAAGTTCTTCACCTTCCACTTGTGCGACTACATATTGGGATCCATTAATGTCTTCTCTCTCTTTTTGTACTATTGCAAACTTATCTACCTATGAGATAACATGTTATTGTATGGCACTGCCCCTTGTAACAAAATGTTCTTCTAGGATCTTCCATGCTTCTTGTGAGATGTAGCTTTTTCTAACTTGCACAAAACCTTATCATCCAATGTATGTTTTATAAAATCCAATAATAAACCATCATATACTTCATCATACAAGTTATTATACCGGTTACTAGTAAACATAGGAGGTCCACACTACACCAATCACTTTGGACTTCTCTTCCATCTTCCTCTAGTCCTCTCGGTTCCTTGGTTGTGTCCTAAACCTCTCTAGACATGACAATGATTTGTGCCTCTTATTTTCAATTCCTTTTCTCAGTCTGCTTCAGTCATGCTTTGCAACCCATGACTATTATCTTTCGTCTATATTATAACTTATTTCCCTATTGGATGAGGCTTCCTTCCATATAACCCCCGAAAAAAATAAATAAATAAACAAATAAATAAAATAAAATAAAATAAAATAAATAAATAAAAAATAAATAAATAAAAAATAAAAAAATGATAAAAATTAATATGTGCCCCCGTAAGGCAAATCTTCACCCAAAAAATATTTTCATGCTTGACATAAGATAAAAAATTTTTGGACCAACTCGCCTTTTCAAAGCCCTAAAGTCTCCTTCCAATAAAAGCCTTTTTTTTTAATTCTCCAAAAAAACCACTTTATAAAACTATTTAACAATAAGACTTTTTTCTTTTTTTCTTAATATATTAAGAAAGAACTTAAAAACAACTTCTTAATATCACTAATTCTTGAAAACATATCGCATGCCCTTAACCCTTTGAATGAATATTTTTAAACTCCTTTTTTTTTTAAACTCCATCCAACTTTTTAAAAAACCTTTCAATAACATTCTATAAACCTTTATAAACTTATTTCATGTCTGACTTAAAAATTTCATTAGAAACTTTGGAATAAAAGTGTGTGTTTTATTTAAAAAAAAAATCAATTCCTTTTTAGTCTATGGAGATAATTTTCTTGATACAAGAAAGCAGGGAAATTCCCGTTCTGGGTGGATGTAACTAACTGCATGAATTAATAGCAACAACTAAAGGAATTGGAATAGGAAGAAGTATGTTGGTAAAGCGTTTAGGAGCAGGGCCATTGTGGGACACCGGTACCCAATAATGTCCATTGATTACCATGAGCGTGCTATGATCGATATAATGATTTCGTGGAAGAGATATGCCTTGGTCTTTGGACCTTAGGAATCGAGGACACCTTGGCAAGTGATGGATCGCTTGAGGGAATATATAACAGAGAAGGGTGTGTCAGGGAAATTGGAAGGTGAGTGATTACATGAAAGGCGGTGAATGAATTTCTCGAGGGACTGTGTCAGAGAAAACATAAGGTCAGGGAATAAATTTGTTTTGGTCATTATAATTTCTAGATGGAATCAAAAGTACATTGGGAGTGTGCCCTGAAAAAATGAGGCGATAAATTTTCACTGAGGGAGCATGTAGGGCAAGGATCGTAGTGTTAGACATTAGATGCAGGTTTGACTTTGGCAGTGGCTTCTACATTTCCTGGGAAGGAGGTGAATCTTGGTATTTCTTTAAGCCTAGAGGTTAGATCCTCTAGTTTCCCTTGTTTCTAATGCAAGCATCATATATTTTTATATGTTGGTTAAAAAAAATGTACATATGTTTATATTATTATAAATGCTATATCGAGTTGGATTTATAAAGCTCCATAAACAATATGTTTATTTGTAGGTTGAAGCAAATGTGCCTAAGTATATGTGGTTGTTATTGTAAATATTGTAATGAGTTGTCTTATAAATATCCAGTAAGCGGTACGTATATCATGTTAGTCATGGTTTTCAATAGTTTTCTATTATAAATACTACATTAAGCTAGGTTAATGCTCCATAGGAAGAATGTTTTGTTTTCAGCAGTTTTGTTGGTCATAGGTGTCATAAAACATCGAGGACAGTCTTCCCCAAAGGAGGAAGGGTTTGTAACAGCCTTAGGTTAAGTTTCAAAGTAAACAAAATAATACCAAGGCCATGGGACACATATTCGAAGTTTAATGGTGGGAAAAACATCCTAGTGGGTCTCACTTTTGGTTTATTAATTAGCAAGGGAAAAGAGGAATGAATTGTGATTTATTTATTAAAATAAAGGAAAATAGGATAAGATGGAGATGAAATCTCACAAACTTGTATGAGAAGGGACTTGAAGGAAATGTAGAGGAAAATGAACAAAATAGAGACCTCAATCATAAAAAGGTTTATGAGGATAAGTTCACAGTTTTTTGTCAGTTTTCCTTTGGGATCAATCTTAGAGAGAGAAGAGCACCAAGAGGAGAAAGAAATCAAGCAAAGGAAGGTAAAGGAAGGTCAAGGAAAGTGAAGGAAAAGAAAGGAAGTTTGGGTCAAGCAGTTTCAACAGGAGGATTTTGAAGGTAAATGGTTGCATGTGTGATTTCCTCGCTGAGTTGTGAATGCAAGGTACATGCATCTGATCATTTGGTTCATTTACTATCATTGGCATGGATTTTTCCTTGTTTGACAATGGTTTTTGTTAGGTTCCTATACTACTAGTGTGGCCCCTTATTGTTATTAGTGCAACCCCCTTATTGTATTTTTGTGCCCATGTAGTCCCCATATTGTTATTATTATGCCCCATAGAAGCCCACTATTGTTATTGTTGTGTCGTTACAATATTATTGTTATGTAGGCTCTGATTATATTGTGACCCCTTAGACTCCTATATATAGAAAGGAGGTCTTGTCATTTGTATCATCCAATAATTGTTCATTTACGTAATTTGAAGGAGGTTTCCCCCTTGAAGAGGATAATTTCTAAGTCGTTGATATATTTATTTGTGAGCTGGTTGTATAACATTTGGTATCAAAGATTTGGATCCTATGGTTTCGCTACTGAAAATAGATATTGGTTCACTATAGTTTCAGAGATATGATCCAAGGAAGTTAGGGCTTTTGCATGATGCAAAATTTTGTCTCAAATACGCGACCTTGGGAAAATCATCATATCTTCCTCTATGAGCATCATATTTGAATTTTGTAAAAAATGACCGAAAAAGAATAGACTTTAGTATCTTGTATATAATTTTTAGGGCCGAAGGTCGAAACAATGACACATGACACTCTATACAAGTTTCCTCTATTCAACCAATCAATAATCAGGTCATTGTGGGATATTGGGAATAACTCTTTCTTGAAGAATCCAATCTCGATCAAACTTGTGGGGTTGGAAAGAGGACTCATAGGGCTACCATAGGATGAAATTTTAGATCTTCGAGATCTGAAATTACAAATATATGATATATTTAATATCGAGCTCCTACAAAGCAAGAAAAATGCATGTATTTTTTAAAATTTTCATAAGTTTTGTTTGAAAAATTAGTTTGAGGTGATTCAAAGGGAATAGTGAAGCATAAATATCATTAATTGATGACCTCAAGAATTAAAATTGAAACACCTAGTAGGAAACCTGAAATCTCTACTATGATGCATGAATAAGAGGAAGAAATGCAACATGATATATGAAAATTACGCAACCAAGTTCAACAAATTCCGCTCTCACAAAAAGTAACAAAAGCTAAGATGGATGGTTTGAAGAATGACATGGAAGCTAATATGGATGTTTTGAAGAACGGAATGGAAGCTAAAATAGATGGTATAAAAAGGGACGCGGTATTTTTGAATTATGGTTTAAAATAAAACATGGAAGCAATGATGAATGTCAAGATCGAGGGGTTGAAGGAAGGTTTGGGAAAGTCGCTAGAAGAAAGGCATTCTAGCAGTGACAAGGCAATCCATGAAAATCATGATGAAGAGAAAATCAATATCAATTACAATATTAAATACTCAAATGTGGGGTTTAAGGACAACCACATTCTAAAGATAGATATGAGGAAGTTTGATGGCAAAGATCCGGTAACTTGGATACTACAAATGAAGCAATATTTTTCTCTACATGATGTGCAACCCTAAAAAAAGGTACCTATTGAATCTTTATAGTTAGAACCCCATCAATTTTTATGGTATAAATGTATTTGTTCAAATAAACCACTTGCCACTTGGTCAATTTTTACGGAGGAAATGATAGCACATCATGAATATACAAACAACAACACCTTCTTTAGCAAATTGATAAATCTCAAACAAAAGGGTTCAATGTCGGAGAAAATTAAAGACTTCCAAAAATTGAATATTAGGGTAACCAATATTCTAGAGGAGCATAAGATTGATTTCTTCATAGGGACTTTAAAAGATAACATCCAACATGAGGTTCTCCTTTGGGAACCCAACTCACTAGAGAAGGCATTCAGGGTGGCCAAAAAAGTGGAAAGAAAAATTACGGAAACAAGGAAGCCTACCATTCACAACTATAAATACCAAAGTGTTGCTTCTCCTATCCTTCCACAACCTATAAGGTTGACACCACAATAGTTAGAGGGAAAAAGAGTAAACGGGATTTGTTATCATTGTGATAGAAAATACATTAAAGGTCATAAGTGTGCTTAGAAAAAATTATTTTATAAAGATTGTGAAGAGGAGGAAGAAAAGGATCAAGAAACCTCAAAACAAGAGGATGTACACGAGCAACCAACCCCATGAAAAGAAGAAATGAATATGATCATATCTTGTAATGCATTGGCAAGAATTACCACTCCTCAATCTCTCAAGATAGAAAGACGTATCAAGAAGATTTCCCAAGAGTTTACTCTGTTTGGTACCCCACATAAGAACTCATGCCATTGTCACCTTTAGAGGTCTTTCCATGGAGATAACCTTTGAATTTATTAGTAGGGTCACTACCCTTCCTCTTGGGCTGCCTTCGAGTAAGGATGAGAAGCCAGTTGGCCAGGCTGTCAAGAAAACCTTTTTCCAAAACAATGAAACCCCCGTAGAGGATAAAAATGGCATTAGAAGGGCTAGCATACCATATACTTGAGATAAGGTTAGCTACCAAATAATAAAATACATTTCCTGTGAGGGGAGGTACAACATTGTCTATGGTTACCACTTTAGAATCCTTCTGGAATTAAGGTATGGCATTGAAACTCCAACCCCTTAGAAGTCCAGCATCTCCTACTTCCTCCTGCAGTCCCTCATTGACTCCAGCACTAAAGTTCAAGTAGGGAATTCAGAGCAGCTAGCTAACCATGGGTTAATCAAAATCCTAGTGGAAGAAGCCCTCCATACATTTACACTCACTATAGCATGGGAAGTCTTCCGAAACATGACAACTAAGGATGACATAAAAACCCTAACCTATGATATTATTCCTACTGATAGTGACGAGGAAGAGTAGCAAGGGGGAGAATTTGAAGCCACTGGTGACTTAGCAGAACAAGGAAGGAAGGAGGAAGAAACTAAGATAGAGGAGGAGAAAGTTGAAGAAATAGAGCAGGAAGAAACAGGGTAAACATAGATAGAAAAAGAGATAGAAGGAGGAGAAAAAGAGGCAGAAATGGAAGAACAAGGAGAAGTATCCCCTGAGACTCTAGAAAGAGAGGTAGAAATTGCCCTCATTTCCCTCAATACACCAATCAAGCCAAAGCAAAAGAGGAAAAGGCAGGCCTTCATGTATTTCAGGGCTAGGAAGAGCACAAGAATCAAAACAGGAAAACCTTAGCCCTCTTCAAAAGTGGTAATTACAATTGAGGATTCACCCTTTGCCCAAGGAAAAGAATCCCGTTCCAAGGCACCTATAACATATGAAAGGGGGACTCCTAAATCTCCCACATGGAAAGAAAATGCAGAACAACAAGACCCAAAAACAATCCCACAGGAGGCTCAGACAGTTCTACATGAGACACTGTCCAAGCTACAGGAGACCCAAAAGCTTGAGAAAGAAATGGAAGCACAGCCATAGGTAAAGGAGGAAGAAACAGAGCTACAAGAACTGGATCCCCATCATAGTCTTGCCTCCTACTACAATCTACTTGAGGGAGGAAGGATAATTCCAAAAAAAATTGCAATTCCACTATTCTTTGAATTAGAGAAAGAGAGAATAAGAACACATAGGTGGATGCAAATAGCCAAATCCAAAGGAGTTGAGGATATTCACCATATGGAAAACGAACTCAGAGAAATGGGCAGAGATTTGAGTGTTATCAAGAACATGGAAGCAATTACAAGAAGCCACCTTGAAACTAAACATGAATTACTAAGGAGGCAGCTGCAAGAGAAAGAGACCCAGCTGGCATGCATGTACAACTTATTCATGGAGGCATTGCAATGTAGAACAACAACAAAATCGTATGGCCTATATCTCAAGGACCAATGGTTACAATTTCAAATAAAGAATTTGGCACAAAGAGGCACAATGCCTTTACAAGATTACAGGAAGTTTATGGACCTGTGTGACCAAAGCACAACAGAGGATAAGGCCACGATGGCAAAATTCTACCTACATAACATGGCCCTCATAGAAATGAATGTGTGAGACCCCAATGCTAGGCTATGGGACTTGAAACTAATGGCCATGGCCTCATGGATGAACCAAGAAGAGTTTAGGGCAACAGAAATAAGAATATTGATGATAAAAGAGTAGAATAGGCCATTAATGATAAGAGTTGAGCCATCAAATCCCATGGCACTCATCAACAGACACAACCTGCTTGCCAATAATCCTCATATTGCCCCTAGATATATAAGTGATCAGGCACAATCTATTGTACACTTTGAGGATACGCAAAGGCTACTTGGGGATGACTATGTGAATTCATGCATGAGGAGATGGAACACCTTACCACACAGTCTGCGGATCGGGGAATATCATTCCACAATGAGGATGAAGGAGGCATTAAAAAGAGTGCCAATGTACAAACGCTCCATGCAGAGGCTGAAGGTAAACTAATATGGCCTCAAATTGAGTCCCCCACTACTGTTAGGCATGTTGGAAGGCAGAAGAGAAGAAGAGGAGGAGGAGCATTGGGAAGAGATAGAAAGGAAGGTACAATTCTATGACAATGAAAAGGAGACCACATTAGAAGCTTAGGATGCTAGGGAGGCCACCAGGGCCATAAAAGATGCGGAGATGGACTAAGTTGCTCAGAGGATGAGAAACACATTTAGTAGGGGGGTGATGATGAACCTCATAAATGGGTAATTATATGGGCTCATTTTACCTCCTAACCTAATCAAATCAACCATTCTCTTAGCTTATTGTATGATTTTCTAATTATATTTATGATTATGGAGTGAGTTGAGTTAGATATGATGCCATGTGGTCTAACATGTGTTTAATGCAGATTATTAATGAATTTTGAGGTCAAAGTCAAGGATCCAGTGGACAATGGAAACAGTAACTCAAAGTGGACAAAGGAGAGAACTTATAGTAGGGAATCCCCGTCATTTATTACTCCTCACGTAGAATTCCCCTTCATTCAACTCAGAGTACAAGCAACCAAATCATGCACTAGAAGACAACTGAGAAAGTGGAGGATGACTGATGATTGCCTTGCGTTTTGGGAGCCAAGCCTCCTTGATTTTAAGGAAGCTATTGGTAGCTTCATTTGTATAAGTAGAGAGGCCTACGACCTCACTAGGGTCAGATTTTTGTTGGATTGTTGCTTATGTAAACTCTGCTCAACTTCGAGCTTATTATTTTGTGAGAGTTCATGTAATCTTGCTATTGTTTTGGAAATAAAGATGGAATCCTTTTTGAGTTAGCACTGAATTACCTCAGAGGGCTGAAGCTCTTGGGTTAGGGCCCAATTCAAGTAGCCAAGCTCCTCTTTACTTGTATTTGTATGTTTTATTTCAGTTTGTAGATTAGGTTGTTGTTAGATGTATTTATTTTATGGTTAAGAATAGGTTTCTTTTGATGATTCAGTAGTTTGCTTCCATTTGTGCTTTCTAAGCAGATTAAGCAATGATAAAGAGAATATTGAAAAGGATAGAAATAGTGCCTTGGCCTCTCTTCCTCCCTTTGGGACCATGATTTGAGGCGAAGACCCTCTTGCTGCCCCAAAAACACAGATTTTCCTCATTCATAGGACTTCTAGTGTTCACAGCTTTTTAGTAGGCTAGTAGTCTAGTTCTGGATTACTTTAGATCTTCTTCATCATGCTCACTTCTTTATTTTCAATAGTCTTCTTTCATGCTTTCCTTTCTGGCAACATTTCTCAGCATTTCCTTTCATATATCATAGTTTAGACTATTTTGATGCAAAACTCTATTTTCCTAGATGCACTCATTACATTTCTTGCTTAATTTCCTTGGTTTACTGTCAGTTGTTTTTGCAGCAAATCTCTTCTAGTAGTAGGCCAGCCTATCATCCCTCCAATCCTCCATCTGATCCATGCCCTACAGGTCACGCAAATCTCCCCTCAATTCTGCTTTAGTTTCATGCATTTTCCATAAAACTTCTTCCTCCCCTTGAGAAAATCCAATCATCTTTCTCTCTCCTGGTGATTCTTGGTAGACCCTAGGTGCCCTAACACCTCATTCCGATCTTTGTCCACCTTTTCCACCCACTATCGCACCTTCAAAATAGTGAAAAATACTCCCGGCCTCCTCCTGTAGGCCTTTTGTAGTTCCCTGTTTTCCTCCTGTAGATTTTCTGTGTCCTCCTACAGATTTTCCTGTACGCTTTCTTTAGAAGGTCGAGTGTGGGAAAAGCCTCTAGAAGGCCACCTGAGAACTTCTAGGACCCATCCATAGCATCCTACATCCTCTCAAGTCTCAAAACCACCCTACAATGCCACCTATTTGCTGCCACATTCACACATAATAAATTACACACATGTCAAATTCACATAAAAATACATAAAAATCCAAAAAGATGTTTTTTTCTTAATTGCTTCCAAAAATAGTTTAGTGATATGTTGTTTACTTCCTTGAGTAGGTAATAGCATTCCTTTCATGGTTTTCATAGTGCGTTCTGCAAAAGTAGGATTAGTTGGTTAAGTAGGGTTTACTAGGTTTGCTTTACATTTCAGTCTTTCTCCTTTCTGCAGTTAGAATAGCATCTGTAGAGTAATCTTTCTTTCCTTTCATCACATATATAACTTCTTCTGGAATCCATAGAAGTTGGCTTGTGCTCCTAGTGATCTTGCGTCGGCTGACCAAGTGACAACCTGTAGTAAGAACTAGTACTTGTGCATACAACACCGATGCTTCCAAGTTTGTTACGAACTACCGGGTTGATAACAGTAAAGTAGGCAGCCCAAGAGTTGCAACATTATTGTTGCAATACTGGTGCTCACCATTTTTTGGCACCATTGTCGGAGAGGCGGCAGAGTATTCTACGATTACAGCTTTCTTCTATTTTCTATTGCAACATTCTGCTAATGGTTTATTTCAGCAAAAGTAGCCTAGTCATTTCTCCTCTTTCAAGTTCTGCATTTCCTTGCTTTCCTCTTCAATTCTGCAAATTTCATTTCAGCAAGTTCATTTTAGCTAGTTGCAATTTTTTTTGTTTAATAAATTCCAGTTTTGCAGATACTATCAGTGTGGGGAAAGAGAAACAAAAACCAACCAAAAAGGATTTCCTTTCATGCCTTGTAGGAATAGAGATAACTGAGGAAAAATTTTGCCCAACACCCCCATTGCTTCACACAGATAGCCTTCTCTCTTCTTCGACGGCTGTGATCAAGAAGAACCGTTAGGTGAACAACAGGACATATTTGAAGAGCCTATAGGGGAAGAAGAAGAAAAAAACATTCCTTTGGAGCCAATGGCTGAACACACAAATTCTAGGGGAAATGGAGAGAGAATAGAGGGCACCTTTCCCATTCGGGAGACCAATGGGGACACCAAAATGAAGAATATAAGCCCTTCCGCACGACCTCATTTCCATGGTCTGACTATAGAAGATCCAGAAACTTTTTTGTTCGAGTTTGTTGTTATCTGTCGAACTTATGACTATGCAGAAGATGAGAAAATGTTGAAACTGTTCCCTTCCACTCTCAAGGATGTAGCGTTGCATTGGTTCATGGGATTACCTGGAAATAGCATCACAACTTGAGCTCAGATGCAACAAGCCTTTAACACCAAGTATGGAGACTATTGTAGGTCAAAAGATGCTAAAGAAGAAATTTTGTGAATGACTATAGGATGTGATGAGTCCCTGGAAGACTATGAAGAGAGGTTCTAGCTCAGATACAAAAGGGTGGGGTGTACACTTGACCCTGAGTCGTTGAAGCTGGTCCTTCTCAGGGGAATTCAGGAAGATATTTTAGACACCCTCCATCTATTGGCTAGGGGGGACATCTACCAACTGTCTTATGAGGACATAAAGACTGTTTTTAGAAACCATTCTAGAGCAGGCAGAAAGAATTGTAGGGGGAGTCAACCCGTAGCTAGTACCTCTTCCTCTAACTCATCCATTAAAGGAGAAATTGGAAGCATGTTGGAAGACTTCAAGAGTGAGATGTTGTAGAATCTTTCCATACAAATGGATACCTTGCATATCAAAAGGAAACAAGAGGAAGCAGAGAGGACTTTGGCCTTTTTTTGCCCTAGATGTTCCAATAGGGATCCTAGGAATGAATGCCCATTGAAATCTATCGAGGTTTGTTCAGTCTGTGAAGAAAATCATTCTACAGATAAGTGCCCTTCCTTACCCACACTTAAAGTTGTATATCAAGGGGTTGAGGGAGTCACTGAACAACTCTATTACATAAACCAAAGGAGGCCGCATGGACCTAGACCATACCAACAGGGGATGCAAGGGACATCTCAAGCATACTACAACCCCAACCAAGTCACTTCCATGCCTTCTTGAGGCCCTACTACTCATCCTTCCTAGTCCACACCTCCTCCTTGGTCCTTCACATCTCAATATCATGCCCAGCTAGCCACCCATTCGTTGCAATCCTATGCTCAGCCACAACCTCAGTGGCATGCACCTCATTAGGGGTGGAGGCCCCAATACAACTCTCTTCCTGTTCTTTTTCCTCCACCACCTGCCCAACCACAACTGTTACCTCCTGCTCCACCAAAGCAGCCCCAAATACCTGCCCAGCCAAATCCGAACCCAAACAACAAACACGCTCAACCAGTGTATAGTGGGGAACCATCATGCCCAACTTATGCTGTGGAGATTCAGAAAATTAACTTACAATCTGGGAAAGTTCTCCTAGATAGCCAACCTCCACCGAGGGAAGTTGAGGAAGATAAAGAGGAAAGTGAACCGAAATCAATCCCACCCTTTCCTAAGAGACTATCCATGATAGTCCAACCTACCCCAGAAGGAACTGAACTCCTAGGAGAATTGAAACATTTATGTGTGAAGATACCACTTCTCCAAGCCATAAAAGATGTTCCTATCTACAATAGGTTTATCAAAGAGAATTTCTTTAGGCATCCAGGAGGGCACAAGAGAGATGCCCCAACAATCAATATCATAGGGAAATTGTCTGACTTGATGTTAGGGTAGGTAATCTGTCCAAAATATCTGGACCATGGAAGCCTAGTAGTTGATGTCCACATCAATGGCACCATGATCCCACACACCTTGATTGATCTAGGAGCTACCATTAATGTGATGACAAAGGACACAATGCTCAAACTCAACCTCCAGGGCTCCTTGAGGAAGACCACAACCGTGCTATAGCTAGCAGGCCGCTCCACCATGACCCCTGAGGGGATTGTGGAAGATGTGATGGTCTCCATTGACTCTTGGGAGTAACCTACTGATTTCTTAGTTCTCCAACGAAAGGAAAAGATCACTGGGTATCCTCTCATTCTGGGAAGACCCTGGTTGGCTACCGCCAATGCCTACATCAGCTGTTGAGCTGGGAACATGACCATAAAGAATGGGCATATATCCAAGTAGTTAATCCTATATCCTCCTACCCAACCCTTGTTAGAACATGATCTACCTCTCTGGTTGGAGGAGGAAGATGAGGATGAAGTCTATTCTGCACCACTTTGTGCATTAGAAATCACCATGGGGGGGAAACTGCAAGATGAGGGTGATATGATTGAAAATCTGATTTAGAATCCACCTCCCAGTGTATCACCATTAGAGGACATAGTAATAGAAACCCAAAACAACCCTCAACTGATCTCTGTGTAACTGACTCCACTCCTCTCTGTGTTAAGAATATAGAGTTCAACCCAAAAAGAACCTTGAAAATCAATCCATCCCTATTCACTTCCCGGGAGAAGGAACTGTGTAGCCTGCTGAGAAAACACCTAGATGCCTTAACCTGGAGTTATAAGGAGATGAAGGGAGTGCACCATTCAGTATGTACTCATCATATATACATCAAGGAGGATTGCAAGCCAGTCAAGTAGCCTCAAAGGAGGATGAATCCGACACTCAAAGATATTGTTAAGAAAGAACTGTAGAAATTACTTCATGCAGGATTCATCTATCCCATCTGTGACAGTGAACGGGTCTCTCCTTCGGTGCTAGTGCCAAAGAAAAATGGTAAGTGGAGAATCTGTGTCGACTATCGGGAATTGAACAAAGCCACTAAAAATGACAATTTTCCTTTACCTTTCATAGATCAAGTGTTAGATGGTCTGGCAGGGAAATTTTTTTTCTCTTTCCTAGATGGGTTTAGCGGGTATAATCAGATTCAAATCAGCCCAGAAGACCAAGATAAGACCACTTTCAGTTATCCTTAGGGTACCTTTGCATACCAAGTCCTTCCTTTTGGTTTGTGTAACTCTCCGACCACTTTCCAAAGAGCGATATTGAGTATATTTTCTGAATTAGTTCATGACGCAGTAGAGATATACATTGATGACTTTACTCCTTATGGCTCTGAATTTCTGGAAGCTTTATCTAAGCTAGGAAAAGTTCTAGACAAGTGTATTGAGATGAACCTATCCCTCAATCTAGAAAAATGTGAATTTTGTATGACTGAAGGGACCGTGTTAGGTCATGCAATATCTCAACAAGGACTGCAGGTGGACCCCAATAAAATTGCCATCATCCAAGGGGTCGCACCTCCTCAAAAGGTGAGAGATGTCAGAAGTTTCCTAGGCTTAGTTGGGTATTACAGGAGATTCATTAAAGATTTCAGCAAGCTAGCCTCTCCTTTGTTTGGCCTCTTAGGCAAAGATATCGAGGTCATATGGTAAGAAAACTGTCAAGAAGCCCTCGAAACCTTGAAAAGCAAGTTCGTGACTGCCCCAATTCTGAGAGACCCAAACTGGGCCCTACCTTTCCACATTCATACATATGCCTCGAACAAAGCAATAGGAGCAGCCTTAGGACAAATTGATGAAATGTTATCTTATGCCATATACTTTATAAGCAAAAACATGTCAAAAGCAGAGTTAACCTCTACAGTGACCGAGAAGGAACTCCTAGCTGCCGTGCATTCCTTAAACAAATTCAGACATTATATCACGAGCTATCAGACCTTTGTGCACATTGATCATGTTGTAATTAGATATTTAATGAAAAAATTGGATGTAAACGCTTGTATTATTAGATGCTTGCTTTTACTGCAGCAGTTTGATTTGACCATTATTAATAAGCCTGGTAAAGAAAATGTTGTTGCTAACTTTTTGTCTAGAGTAAATTTGCCTGCGGGTGAAGAAGGAATGGTGGATGACCAAATGAAAGATGAACATCTATTTGCTATCTCAGTGCTCTCTCCATGGTTTGCTGATATAGCAAACTACATGGTTTTAGCACAGTTCCCACCACACCTGTCCTCAAAAGAGAAGAGTAAGATAGTAAGGAAAAGCGCCCCTTTCACCTGGATTGGGAGAAATATCTTCAAACATGGCCCAGATCAGATCTTGAGAAGATGTGTCAGGGAGAAGGAAGTCTTTGACATCCTCCTGACCTGTCATGATGGGCCTTGTGGAGGTCATTTTGCAGCAAAATTAACTACATTCAAGATACTGCAAGCAGGCTACTACTAGCCTACTCTTCATCAGGATGTGAGGAGATATACCGGCCAGTGTGATCAATGTCAGAAAATGGGGAAACCTACTCCAAAGGATGAGATGCCCATGTAACCTGAAGTTACCTCTGAGCCATTTGAGAAGTGTGGCATGGACTTTGTGGGTCCTATCTACCCCCCTTCAAAGCTAAAGCAATACATCATTGTGTGCACCGATTACATGACAAAGTGGGTAGAGACAAAAGAAATCCAAGCAGCGAAAGAGGAAAAAGTAGCTAATTTTTTGAGAGAGAACATATTCTACAAGTTCAGGTATCTAATAGAGTTGGTCACAGATCAAGGTAGTTAGTTCACTTCGAATTTGATTGAAGACCTGCTCACACATCATAGAATCAAGCACAGGACTTCGACCCCTTACCATCCATAATCTAATGGGTAGGTGGAGATCACTAATAGAGCATTGGAAGGGATCCTGACAAAGGTAGCAAGCAGTAGCAGAAAAGACTGGGTAGACAGATTAGTTGAGGCCACTTGGGCCTACAACACAACATGGAAGACCACCACAGGGTTCACACCCTATGAGTTGGTCTATGGGAAGAAAGCTTTCTTGTCAACAGAATTTGAATTCAATACCCTAAGGATGGCAGCTCAGCTGGACCTAGACCTCAGCCATGCATAGAAAGAAATATTACTTCAGCTCAGTGGATTGGATGAACACAAAATGCAGGCCCTTCTCCATACAGAGGTAGTTCAACTTCAGAGAAATATATGGCATGACAAAAATATCAAGGAGAAGCAATTTCAAGAGGGAGATTGGGCACTACTCTATGATTCAAGATACAAAGATTTCAAGGGCAAGCTAAGGACAAGATGGCTGGGACCCTACACTATGGAGAGATGCAATGACAATGGTTCAGTTCTACTCAGAACCATTGATGATGAAGCCATCCCCATGCTTGTCAATGGACACCTGTTGAATGTCTATAAGAAACCCATCTCCAAGCGAGAGTTCATTGAAGATCTGAATAAGACGGTGATGGTAGTGGAGAATGTCTTAGCCTCCACTTCACCCACTCACTGAAGGAAAAAGAAAAAGAGAAATAAAAGATAAGGACTCAAGTGAAAACCTCCATGAGGCACTTGAGTCCCATAATTGGGTTGTAAACCTCTTCTAAGGCGGCCAAGTGATGTAAAAAAAAAAAAAAAAAAAGAGAAAAATAAGATGCTTGGGTGAAAACCTCCCTTGGAGGCACCCAGGGTAGGCAATTAGGGTGAAAACCTCCCTGGGGTGCCCTAGTTGTTTTCAGAAAAAAGAAAAAAAAAAAGAAATAGAAACTGAATTTTCATTTGCATTGCAGGTTGCAGGAGGGCTACAAGAAGCAGAAGAAGGTTCCAAGGGAACCCTGACATCCACACCAGCATCTATCCTACCTTCTGACACTTTTCTCCATCATTTTTGGCATTTTGTTCACCCCACTGTGCTTTTTTTCAAAAAATGTGTTTTCTAGAGGAGGCTCCTGTAGGAATTACAGTGAGCCAGAAATGGATATAAAAGGCAGTTTGAGGGATAGGGAAGCTTCATAAAGAACCTATAAACCCTCCTATAGTCTTCAAACCTCCTTTCCATCATTTCCCAGCCTAAATCACACCCCAAGAATCATTCTTCTTCTTGTCGATGAAAAAAAGAGAAAAAACAGTTTTTCAGGAAAAGGAAAAAAAAACAAAAAATAAGAGAGGAAGCAACACCATCCACCTCACCTGAAACCTACCTATTACCTCCCCATCTCTATCTACATCTCTGGCATCCTCCTTGAATCTCCAAGCACAGAAAGAAGCTGAAGTGTCAAGGGCAGAAACAACTACAGGAGCTCCTATAGGAATTCTTGTAGCAGCTGATCCCATCAAAACCCAGCACCAACAACTGAAAAATGCACACATGAAGGTTGAGAAGGTACCTGAAGCTCAAACCCAGCCAGATAAGAACCTACACAAGACACAACCACACATCAGCAAGCAAACAACATGCATCAAAAAACAAAACAAAGGCATGCAGCAGAGAGAGAGAGCCACAACGCCTCACAACAAATACATTCGGATCATAGGTAAGTAACTAACTCACTCCTCTGTTTGCATTTGTGTAATTACAAGGCATGAAAAAGCAATGAGATGGTTGAGGGTGAATGAGGGAAAGGTGGCCAGTTAACTTAGCCACCTTCATCTAGTTGACTCCAGTCATCCGAGATGTTAACAACACGTGTGCACAATCAACTCAAGAAAGATGTCAAGGACAGGTAGTGGAGGAAGTGTGAACTCCGATGCATTCATGAGGGATGATTACGAGGAGGGGCCATGAAAACAAGGCAGGTGGGGACCAACAGTCCGAATATGGCCAACGTATACTTTACCAGATGACCCCCATGACCGGAAATATCCATAAAGGGTAATAAGTATTTCTCCCCGAGCACTCTCACCACCTTTTCCTTCATTCTCTCCTCGTAACTCAGCTACAACAGTTTCCTTGTGCCCCCACAACCTCGTAACCATCATCCTCCATTGATCTCTCAAATATTCTTTCTCTCAACATTTTCTACAAGAGCAATTACAGGTTCTACAGGAGCACCTACAGGAATTCTACAGGAAGGACAATAGGCTTCTACAAGAGGGACAGTAAGTTGTTTCGAAGAGAGAAAACACTGGTTTTAGCACAATTTTCAGTCTGAGGAGGTAGGTTGCATGCATTCCCCCATTGAATATAAATATTTGCAAGCAGTGGTTTAAATTTGAGGAGGAAATAAAGCCTTTAGGAGGAGGAAATACATAAAAAAATTACGCTTATTTTTTAAAAAAAGAACATAGTCTCCTCTGTTTCTCTATTTTTCTCAAAAATTGTTGTCTCCATCTCCACATGTAGTTTCCCAAAATAGTATAAACAAAATGACAAGAGGATTTATGAGAAAGGAGCCCACCAAATCCACCAGGCTCCATGCACATCCACAAGTGGTGGACATCTTCACAAGGGCAAATTGGATGAATTTCTTTGAGAAATTCTGAGGGCTTTATGAGGAGATTGCCCAAGAGTTTTCTCTCTCTCTGGTACCCCACACAAGAACTCGTGCCACTGTCACCTTTAGAGGTCTTTCCATGGAGATAACCCCTGAATTTATCAATACGGTCACTACCCTTCCTCTTGGGCTGCCTTGGAGTAAGGATGAGCAACCAATTGGCTAGGCTGCCAAGAAATTTTTTTTCCAAAATAATGAAACCCCCATAGAGGATAAAAATAGCATTAGAAGGGCTAGCATACCATATCCTTGGGATGAGATTAGCTACCAAATAATCAAATATATTTCCTGTGAGGGGAGGTACAACATTGTCTATGGTTACCACTTTAGAATCCTTCATGAATTAAGGTATCACATGGACACTCCAGCCCCTCAGAAGCTCAACATCCCCTACTTCCTCCTACAGTCCCTCACTGACTCTAGCACTAAAGTTCATGTAGGGAATTTAGAGAAGCTATCTCACCATGGGTTAATCAAAATGCTAGTGGAAGAAGCCCTCCATACATTTACACTCCCCATAACATGGGAGTCTTCTGAAACATGACAGCTGAGCATGACATAAAATCCCTAACGTATGATATCAGTCCTACTGGTAGTGAGGAGGAAGAGTAGGAAGGGGGAGAAGTTGAAGCCACTGGTGACTTAGCAGAACAAGGAAGGAAGGAGGAATAAACTAAGATAGAGGAGGAGAAATCTAAAGAAACCGAAAGAGAGACAGAAGGAGGAGAAAAAGAGGTAGAAAGGGCAAAATAAAGAGAAGTATCCCCTGAGACTCTGGAAAGAGAGGTAGCAATTGCCCTCACTACCCTCAGTACACCAATCAAGCCAAAGAAAAAGAGGAAAAGGCAGGCCTCCATGTATTCCAGGGCTAGGAAGAGCACAAGAATCAAAACAGGCAAACCTCAGCCCTCTTCAAAATTGTCAACTACAATTGAAGATTCACCCTCTACCCAAGGAAAAGAATCCCCTTCAAAGGCACCTATCACATATGAAAGGGGAACTCCTAGATCTCCCACATGGAAAGAATATGCAAAAATACAGGACCCAAAAACAATCCTATAGGAGGCTCAGACAGTTCTATAGGAGACCCAAAAGCTTGAAAAAGAAATGGAAGGGCAACCACAGGTAAAGGAGGAAGAAATAGAGCTACAAGAACTAGATCCCCAACCTAGTCTTGCCTCCTACTACAATCTACTTGAGGGAGGAAGGATAATTTCACAAAAAATTGCAATTCCACTGATCTTTGAATTGGAGAAAAAAAGAATCAGAACACATAGGTGGATGCGAATAGCCAAATCCAAAGGAGTTGAGGATATTGGCCATATGGAAAACAAACTCAAAGAAATGTGCAGAGAGTTGAGTGCTATGAGGCACATGGAAGCAATTACAAGAAGCCACCTTGAAAGCGAACATGAATTACTAAGGAGGCAACTACAAGAGAAAGAGACACAATTGGCATGCATGGTCAGCTTATTGATGGAGGCATTGAAATGTAGAACACTAGAAAAATCCTATGGCCTATATCTCAAGGACCAATGGTTACAATTTTAGATAAAGACTTTGGCATAAAGAGGCATAATGCCTTTCCAAGATGACAGGCAGTTTATGGACCTGTGTGACCAAAGCACATCAAAGGATAAGGCAAAGATGGTATAATTCTACCTACATAACATGGCACTCATATACATGAATGTGTGCGACACCAATGCCAGGCTAGGGTACCTCCAACTAATGGCCATGGCCTCATGGATGAACCATGAAGAGTTGAGGGCAGCCGAAATAAGAAGATTGATGATAAAAGAGAAGAATGAGCCATTAATGATAAGAGTTCAACCATCAGATCCCATAGCACTCATTAACAGACACAACCTGCTTGCAATAATCCCTAGATTGCTCCTAGATATATAAGTGATCAGGCACAAACCATTGTACACTTTGAGGATATGCAAAGGCTACTTGGGGATGACTGTGTGCATGCATGCATGAGGAGATGGAAGACCTTACAACAATGTCTGCAGATCAAGGAATATCATTCCCCCATGAGGATGAAGGAGGCATTAAGAAGAGTGCCAATGTATAAGAGCTCCATGTAGAAGCTGAAGGTCAACTGGATTGGCCTCAAATTGAGCCCCCTACTGCTGTTAGGCATGCTGGAAGGCAGAAGAGAAGAAGAAGAGGAGAAGTAGTGGGAAGAGATAGAAAGGAAGGCATGATCCTATGACAAGGAAGAGGAGACCACATCAGAAGCTTGGGATGCTAGGGAGGCCACCAGGGCCATAAAAAATGAGGAGATGGACTAAGTTGCTCAGAGGATGAGCAACACATTCAGTAAGGGGGGTGATGATGAGCCTCATAAATGGGTAATTTTATGGGCTCATTTTACCTCCTAACCTAGTCAAATCAACCATTCTCTGAGCTTATTGTATGATTTTCTGATTATGTTTATGCTTATGGAGTGAGTTGAGTTAGTTATGATGCCATGTGGTCTAACATGTGTTTAGTGCAGATTATTGATGAATTTTGAGCTCAAAGTCAAGGATCTAGTGGAAAAATGGTAGAAATAACTTGAAGTGGAAAAAGGAGAGGACTTATAGGACGAAATACCCCTCATTTATTACTCCTCACTTCGAATTCCCCTTCATTCAGCTTGGAGTACAAGCAGCCAAATCATGCACTAGAAGGCAGCCGAGCAAGTGGAGGATGACTGATGATTATCTCAAGTTTTGTGAGCCAAGCCTCCCTGATTTTAAGGAAGCTACTGGTAGCTTCATTTTTATAAGTAGACAGGCCTAGTGCCTCACTAGGGTCAAATTTTTGTTGGATTTTTTCTTATGTAAACTCTTCTCAACTTCGAGCTTATTATTTTGTGAGAGTTCATGTAATCTTGCTATTGTTTTGGAAATAAAGATGGAATCCTTTTTGAGTCAGCATTGATTTACCTCAAAGAGCTGAAGCTCTTGGTTTAGGGCCCAATCCAAGCAGCCAAGCTCCTATTTACTTGTATTTGTACGTTTTATTTCAATTTGTAGATTAGGTTGCTGTTAGATGCATTTCTTTTATGGTTAAGAATAGGTTGCTTTTAATGATTCAGTAGTTTGCTTCCATTTGTGCTTTCTATAGCAGGTTAAGAAGTGATAAAGAGAAGATTAAAAAGGCTAGCAATGGTGCCTTGGCCTCTCTTCCTCCTTTTGGGACCATGTTTTGAGGCGAAGTCCCTCTTGCTTCCCCAAAAACATAGATTTTCCTCATTCATAGGACTTCTAGTGATCATAGTTTTTTAGTAGGTTAATAGTCTAGTTTTGGTTTGCTTTAGATCTTCTTCATCGTGCTCACTTCTTTATTTGCAATAGTTGTCTTTCATGATTTCCTTTCTGGTAGCATTTCTCAGCACTTCCTTTCACAGATCATAGTTTAGACTATTTTGATGCAAAACGTTGTTTTCCTAGATGCACTCATTTCATTGCTTGCTTGATTTCCTTGGTTGGTTATTAGTTTTTTATGCAGTAGATACCTTCTAGTAGTAGGCCAGCATATCATCCATCCCCTCCTCCATCTGATCCATTCCCTACAGGTCATCCAAGTCTCCCCTCAATTCTACGTTAGTTTCCTACATTTTCCATAGAACTTCTTCCTCTCTCTTGAGAAAACGCAATCATATTTATCTCTCCTGGTGTTTCTTGGTAGACCCTAGGTGTCCTAACACCTCATTCCAACCTTCATCCACCTTTTCCACCCACTCTCACACCTTCAAAACAGTGAAAACAACTCTCGGCCTCCTCTTGTAGGCCTCTTATAGTTCCCTGTTTTCCTCTTGTAGATTTCCTATTGTCTCCTATAGATTTTCCTGTAGGCTTTATTTTGAAGACTGAGTGTGGGACAAGCCTCCAGAAGGCCACCTAAGACCACCTAGGACCCATCCACACCATCCTACATCCCCTCAAGTCCCAAAACCACCCTCCAACGCCACCTATTCGCTGCCACATTCACACACAATAAATTACATGCATGTCAAATTCACATAAAAGTCCAGAAATAGTTTAGTTATATGTTTTTTACCTCCTTGAGTAGGTAATAGCATTCCTTTCATGGTTTTCATAGTGCTTTTTGCAAAAGAAGGATTAGTTGGTTAAGTAGGGTTTACTAGGTTTGCTTTACATTTCATTCATTCTCCTTTCTGCAGTTAGAATAACATCTGTAGAGTAATATTTCTTTCCTTTCATCACATATAGAGCTTCTTTTAGAATCCATAGAAGTTGGCTTGAGCTCCTAGTGATCTTGCGTCGGCTGACCAAGTGACAACCTGCATTAAGAACTAGTACTTGTGCATACAGCATCGATGCTTCCAAGTTTGTTACGAACTACCAGGTTGATAAGAGTAAAGTAGGCAGCCCAAGACTTGCAGCATTATTGCTGCAATACTGGTGCTCACCAAAGACACTTCATATCATGATAGTATTAAATACCTTTTGGAACAAACATTGTCTTCAAAAGAGTAGCAAAAATGGGTCACAATGTTGGGTTATGACTTTGAAATCATCTACAAAAAAGGGAAGAAAAATATTATTGCATATGCACTCTTAAGAAGGGATGAGGATGCGGAAGGATTTCTTCATGCTATTTATATTATCCAACTAGATTGGATAACTGAAGCAAGGGATGAATGGAAGAATGATGAAGAAGTGTAGACGCTCATTCAAAAGCTGCAACAAGATCCATGTATATATGATACATTTAGTTGTAAAAATGATTCATTATGGTACAAAGATCGCTTATATATTTGTAATAATTCCCATCTCAAACAAAAGATTCTTTTGGAATTACACACCTCTCCCTTCGGAGGGCCCTCAGGATTTTTTCCCTATATATATGATACATTTAGCTTGAAAAATGATTCATTATGGTATAAAGATTTCTTATATTTTTGTAATAATTCCAAACTCAAACAAAAGATTCTTTTGGAACTGCACACATCTCCCTTAGGAGGGCACTCAAGATTTTTAAGAACTGACCATAGGGTCAACAAGGAATTTTTTCGGGAAGACCTTAAAACTGTTATTCAAAATCTTGTGGTAGAATGTTTGGGTTTCCAACAAAATAAAGTTGAGACAATTAAGACCCTGGTTCTGTTAACACCTTTAGTCATTCCAAGTCGATGTTGGAAGGTTGTTTCAATGGTTTATCACAACTTTACCCAAGTCTGAAGGAAATATTGTCATCCTAGTGGTAGTTGATAAAATTACCAAGTATGCATAATTTTGTGCATTATCTCATCCATTTAAAGTTAGTACAATTGCTATTGGATTTATGGAACCAATTCCAAAGATAAACCGAAACCCAAATATTTTTGTAAACAACAAAGATCCTATTTTCAATGGAAATTTTTGGATCAAATTATTTTCTTCTCTAGGTAATCAATTAGCTCATATCTCATCTTATCATCCTCAATCTGATGGAAAAATAGAGATAATGAACAAATGTTTGGAAGGATATCTTTGTTTCTTTGTATATGATAAACAAACACAATGGTTCAAGTGGTTACCTCAGGCTGAATGGTGGTATAACACTTCCTTCCATACTGCAAAAAAAATGACCCCATTTATGGCACTTTATGGATATCATCCACCATCCATCACATCATCTTTAAGAGAAAATTCTAAGGTTCAAGCAGTGGAAGATCAAATCAAGCATCAATAAAAAGTTCTCCAACTCTTAAAGGATAACCTCACTTTGGTGCAGAATTGAATGAAACAACAAGCATATCAACATAGCAACGAAAGAAGTTTTGATGTAGGTGACTGGGTATTTTACAGTTACAACCATACAAACAAATGAGCCTCAAGAAAGCTAGGAAGGACAATAAATTATAACCAAAGTATGATGGTTCTTACAAGGTATTGCAAAATATTGGTACTATGGCATACAAATTGGATTTTCCTGTGTCTTCTTGAGTGCACCCAATTTTCCATGTTTAATGCTTAAATAAGATTATAGGTGACAAGCTCCTAGTTCAAAAATATTACTAGAACTTGACGAGGAGGAAAAAATCATATTGGAACATGAAGAAGTCATGGAAATAACAAATTGATAGAAACAAAATTGATCAATTTCAGAGTATCTCATCAAGTGGAAGAACTTACCCGCTCAAGATTCCACATGGGAGGATGAGAATTTTATACAGAAGCATCTAGAACTACTCAATTGTTAAGGAAAACATTCTTTTTAAGGATAAGGGCATGTTAGGTCCCTATACTACTAGTGTAGACCCTTATTTCCATTAGTGCAAGCCCCTTATCATGTTTTTGTTCCCATGTAGTCCCCATATTGTTATTATTGTGCCCCATAAAAGGCCACTATTGTTATTGTTGTGCCCTTACAAAATTATTGTTATGTAGGCTGTTATTATATTGTGACCTCTTAGACTCCTATATATAGAAATATGGTCTTATCATTTGTATAATCCAAAAATTTCTCATTTATGTAATGTAAAAGAGGTTTTCCCCTCGAACATGATAATTTCTAAGGCATTGATCTATTTATTTGTGAGCTAGTTGCATAATAGTTTCATCCTTGCCTTGTCATTTCTCGATAACCATGGTGTGATTGGATTTTTTTCTTGGTTGAACTTTTCATTGGGAGAAGGTTTTGGATCTGGGTGAGGCGGTCTTATGAAAACTCCCAAGGGTTGGGGAGGAGGTGGTTTAATATTTGAGAATCCCTCAAAAAGTGGGTGGAGACAGGAGAATTCCTAAAGTTATTGGTGAAGAAACTCTAAGGCATCCAAACTTGTATTGAGCTTTTCAATCTCTTGCCTGATTTTGGTGAGATCGTGGTAGCCTGAGGGCGGATATGGTTTAATCTCTAGGAATTGTTGGTTGTTTATGTCTTGGGATCCCACATTCATGCTTGGAATATGGTATCAGGGTGATTGGATGAAAGAAAGATTTGGTTCAACCCAATCTATGGTCTGGTGGTAGGTGGAAGTCCCTTACTTGGTTGGATTTTGCATTAGTTAATAAGAGCTATTTTCCTATTTTAATCTATGAGCACTTGTACTTTTTATGGCGATGATTTGATGGTTTTTCTATCATGTTTATTAATCTAGTTATATGTTGGTTATAAGCATGCATTTGTAATGTGCTCTAGCTCTGACTTGTTTAGGATTTGATAAGTATTTGATGGTTAATGAATGCATGGGCTAACAAGTGTTATTTCAACTATTATGAGAGAGAATTAGACATTCTTGGTGATCGTTAGACAATTTTCAAACTTCAATGATTAGATATGGATTCATGACTTGTAGTTTACATGTTCACCATATGTTTGATGAAATGACTACCATGGTTAGGCCTAGTTAGGTCACATTCTTATTCAAGTTTTGTATGAATAACATTGTAATTAATTCATTTATCTTTCTAAAAAGTTTCAAGAAGTTTTGGGTAGTAGTCTAGAGGGTGGACTAGAATTGTGGCTCAGATCCTAGGACCGCACCCTCTGAACTGAGGATTTTGGGATATAACCACACTCTTAGAAGATTATGTCCGTGTTGGATGGTCATAATCACACCCTTGCAGGATTATGCATGCGGTTGTGGGCCCAGATTACTAAAAAGGAAATGCAACTAAGGGTTTTGTTAGCTAGGGTGGTTCTTTGGCCCCTAAGTGTCCTTTAAGCCCTATAAGATGTCAAGTTGTTGTTAGAAAGTCTAATTTATAGGCCCCACTCCCTTACTTTGAGTTACGAGGTTGGTTGATGTCACAGTAAATACTCATCTCATGTTTACCCTAGAAATCCAATGAAATTGGGTAAATGTGGGGTTGGCAAGGTTACAACCAAGCCCCATCAAAATATCAGGATCAACAATTATAAATATCTTCACTATTATATGTGTATGTGGTCATGTGGGATTAAGTAGGGGTTGGGGCTTAAGGCATTAAGTGGTCAACCTTCGAGTTATAATAGGCCTATTTGTGTGAGAATTGTATAAGGTGCTAAAGGTGGGACAAGCCCAAACCATATACAAATATACATGTATAGTAGGTCTATAAGTTCAAGGACGAGAGGAGTCAGGAGGCTCAAACCTTATATTCCATATTTCTAGGAGCCATGATAAAAGGCACACAAGTAGCAGAGATATGAGATGTGTGATTTCTTGAGAACATCAACATTATCCATGTAACCCTGGATGAGTTACCCCAGGAGTTTCAACGGTTGGCATTTTCAACGCCATCATAATTTAATTATTGGGGTGATGTGGCATGATGGGGCCTGTTGGTAAGGTAACCTCTTGTTGAATATTTTTTGGCTTGAGGGGGCTTCGACCCAGGTTCAGAGTTAGTTGTGCTAACCAACAAAACCCTACACTACTGGCCTTTCTGGTAGCAACCCGCTTAGCGCAGGCTGTAGTCTCACCCAAGACAGTATTAGGGGATGCTAGAACCAAGTTTATTCATCCAGAAGGCTATGTGCCATGGATTTAGGGTGTTTCTTTAGCGTCAAGCCTAATTCGACCTTCACTAACCCTTACCCTTGAAATATCAAACTTAAAGAGATTTTCAGTTAAACATAGTTATGGACTTTGCATAAACATATAGTCATGCATAAAATAATGTATAACACTAGATCCAGATCTTGGCAGAGAATTTAAGACAAGAATACAGATAAATGGCATTCGATTGCACATAGATAGAGGAACCACACAAGTATGTAATTTCGACACAAAATTTACTTCAAATATTCTTTATTAGTTCAGATCTTCCATATACAAACGTTCCAAATCCTACGCACACAGCTGTAGGGGCCCACACACTCAGCTGCGGACTTACGAAGGTCTCCATGCACTCTGCTACAGGACCCTTCCCCTTCGTAAAAAATACAAAAAGGATCATACCTTTTCAGACTTAAAACATATCAAAAATCTGACTTATCTCTCCCTTTATACTTTCTAAGGAACCCTTTCATATACTTTATCCCATACAATACCATGGTCAACAAACCATGGGCGTATCTAAAAAAAATACAAAAACTAATGGGCTTTGACCTTCCTAAAACTCCATGATCCCAAGTGAGATGTGCTACTCGCGCTCCACTCCTTAAAATGTGGAGATTTTACAATATCGTATGAAAACTTGACCCAGGGGACATCATCCCAACATGCCCCCAACACAAAGATGTGACTCGTCCTTGAGTCACTCTGCTGGTATATCCTTGACATGTGCTTTGAGGCCATTGAATTTACACTTCAAGGCTTGAATTTCTAGGGTATTATGTGTGGTGGCCTATCAGACCTCTTCAACCAACATTTTTGTAGTTGTCCCTACGACTACTAAACTCATCGTCCTCTGTGTCTCCTAAAGGGATTTTAATTTTCTCTAGACGTTCTGTGACAGTTGGATTACTTCCTTGGCCCATGGCTACGTCCTTGTGGAAATGATAGAGGACTTCCGATAAAACTCATCAACCTAAGTCTGTATGAATTTACCTTCTTGGAGTCTAGTGAACCTTTACACAGGTGCTAAGGTCCGTGTTGTCACCCTAATCTCATCAAACTGTAGTTTCTTTTCACGATATCAACTTCAAGTTTCTACAGATGCAGGTTCTCCTACAGGGAGGCCCACATTTCCATTGTACTTTCAAAAATTTGGCTACAACCATTAACTACATCAACAAGAATTTCCATATAAGATTTAATAGCAGCCTCGCGCTGCTCTCAAACTTCTAGAGGGATGGTAGGCTGCGGCTTCATTTGAAGCTAAAAGATCTACATTTATAGCTCCAATCACACCTTTCCTACCTCAGTGTTAGATTATTTGATTGCGACTACCAACTTTTGTAATTTCTCAGCCGAAGTTTCCTCTGTTGGAGTCTAGAGCTTGGGAAGCTCACTGCATACTTGCGTTATTGTTGCTTCCAGCTACTAACTGTGCACAATGACCTCTTCTAGCTCCTTGAGCACCTACGCCATTTCCTCAAAAAAAAATTGTTTCTTAGTATTGACTTCACTAATAACCAGTAGTGCATGTTGTTCCCAGACCTTGATCTCATCTGAGACTCCTTGATGCAGCTCTTGCAATGTCTAAATGGGGAGCGCCGCAAGGTTAAGGCTCAAGTTCTTCATATATAGAAGGCATGACCTGTCTTCTGAAGTGTCAACATTTAATGATCCCTCTAACAACTGCGACGCGCAGAGGTATATGGTAAGTTATGCTTGTGAGGAAATCACACTCGCTTGCTTGACCCATGCTCGCTTGTAGAACACTGGTTTGTACCTACAATTCTTGAAGGCCCTGTTCAACCTTCGCCAATACATATTGGTATTGCTCTTCTTAGTGCCCCTAGATGTCTTCCATTATGGATGGGATAATATCCCTAATTTCATCAAGATCCCCCTCTGTAAGGGCCATTGGCTCTATGCTGGTGGACTTGTCCAATTTTTGTTTCTTCCATGCACCGCTAGTGCTCCGCTTCTACCACTTCTTGATAATGAACGGATACTTAAAGTCATAAGTGCCATAAAAGGGTCTTTACCTCCCTCTTCCTCGTTAGAATTTGTCGTGCCAACTGTGTGCTCTATCTCTGACATAATGGTTTCCTCTAGGTCAATCGTGACCTTCTTAGGATCCTTCTGGGAATCCTTCTTGGGATCCTTCTTGGAATCCTTCTTGGATCCTTTGTGGGATCCTTCTTATCAACCTGTGTTTCTACAACGATCTTGCTTGTACCTGCTACTGTCGTTGGCTTAGCCAGGGTGAGATAATCACTGACCACTTACTAATGATAACCAAAATATGTTCTTCTGATACCCAATATGGAAATGCATGCCATTCTTCTATCAAGGCCTTGTTGGCACAGATATAAACATTGTCAAAATCAACCTCGAACATTACAACATCATGATATTGATCAAATAGGGCAAGTGATAACCATGGATGTTGATTAATCACCATGTGTAGCTCTATTTCAAACATAACCCCAAAGATATTATTCTCCATGGCCCTTGTAGGGTCATTGGATTCCCATAACGAAGCATATCAAGCAGCTTCAAAGATATCTGGGTCCACTGCAAGAAACTGTGATTCCTCTAGTTCTTTCTAAGTGATTAACGCAATCAAAAGCAATGTCACTGCTATTTGGAAGAAACTCAAGTCACCTGAACAGACTCCATCCACCATCACTTTGCATTCTCGGTATGGTCACCCCTCATGGCCTCTCGGCATGTACAACAATTGTCCAGTGACTCTTGCAGGAAAGACTATCCATGTAGACATTGAGGTTATTGATGCCCCTCTAGATTACACCATTCTCTTAGGTTGTAGTTATACATACTCCATGTCAGCCGTTGGTCTATGGTTTTTCGCAAGATATGTTTCGTCATGAAGGGAAGATCATCACTATCGATAAATTGACATATTATGAATCATCATCCTTAACCTCCCCTGAACCCATTATCTCATTGATGTTCAGCAAGGAGTCTGCCACCCCTCTCACTGGCATTTCATTTGGAGCCTACAAATATTCCACCTTGTTGGGTGCTTTCCCTAGTCCTCCCCATCCCATCTCTGAGCCTAACTGTTTGAGTGTTTTCATGTTACAAGTGTCATGAGTTGCTCAAAAGCGGTTTGGTACTTCTTATGAACATACATCTCCTCAGCACCTCATTGTTACCACATCAATTGCGGCATCTGAATCCGCCCCCACAGGACCTCCTCCTTCTGTGGGTGCCTCACCTTTATTCCCACCAAGAACTATCCCTCCAAGTCTCAACCATCCAGGAGTTGTTCCGCCGAGAGATTACCCTGCAGGATAGATACCTTTCTTGTTTCCTCCACCTCGAATCTTTTCTGTCCCTGTCATGGCTTCGTCGAGTCTCCCTAATGTGAATCTGAGGATCCGAGTATGGTACATTAATCCCCCAATAAGAACTCCACATGGTCAACGATATTTCCTTCTAGTTCTTTGTGACATCAACGCCACTCGTAGTGGATCATCTACTCCTATACATGTGGATTTTGGTACCACTAGTACACTAGAATAGGGGGACTCTGGTGCCACGATCGTGATTTGTCCCCCCAATGTCGAGATGACAGACTCCACGATCCATATCATTTACCTATCGTCATCCTTGAGTTCCTCGCAGGAAAACCTTTCTGAAGTTTATGCACACACTTCTATCAAACCTCCTTCATCAGAAACCCAGGTCTCAACATCGATAGATTTTAAATCTACTAGCTCGTTGTCTACCATTTCAGATGATGCGTATGTAAACCTTCTTTCTGAGGATGATGCACCAGGTACCGTCGCTGCATCATGTAGTCAATCTTCCTCCCATTTGCCCATCTTCCATTGTGATGAGGAAATAATGGAAGCTATGTCTACCCTTGATTACCCTTGGGATGATATGCACCATCGTGTGTACTTCCTACCATAGTAGTCTCATGCCCACTATACTGTGGAATCAAAAGACTTCATCCATAGTAAAGTCAATGGGTTTAGATACCCTCTCCCTACCCCAGATTCTTTCAAATCATTATGGATAGGAACTTACATCATTCATAAGGCCTTAAGCAAGGAGGCATCTCTTTTGGAGGATATTGAAGGCCAAATCCTTCCTAATCCTCGCAATCCATTCTACCTTAAGAAATTTCAGCCCTAACATATCCCATTGATTTATGTGTGTTTATTTATCTCATCCATTTAGGTAGGTTTTATCATCTCATCAATTATCCTTTGCACCTTTCTGATGGATCCATAATCCACACTATATATTGGTTATGTCGACAATGCGAGTCTTCATGGTCCCCATCGAGCCTATATTATGTGGTAGTGTCATCAATCCACCCTTGTTCAGAGCATCCGCAATGAGTCACCTTTGCATCCCATTGTATCATGTCACATTGTTCCATCCATATTTGCATACCATTCATCCTGTGTCGCCCATTTTGGCCTTCAGTCATATTGTCCCCAATCCCCTCTGGAGTTGAGTCAGTCACTGCTAGGGAAACCATGCGCTTTATGCTCTGACAAGGGAAGTTGTTTGTTTGTCCCTCAGTTGCATTTTCCTAATTTTTCATCGTGTTAGTCAATAAATCACATTACTAATTTCCCTCATGCCTTAGTTGAGGATCTGCATTGCCTCACTTATGGTGGCCCCTATTATGTTGACATCAGCACATATATTCCAAAATAATGACCTAGAGTGTGGTGTAGCTTGGTTCCATCTTCCATTCTTGTTAGGTGCCTCAAATCAAGCAAAGGGAATCATGATTACCCTTTGAATTGATTGTTTCATGCTCTTGATTCATAAACTTGATGGTCCAATGATGCAGCAGATTGTCCTAGTGATTCCCGACTGTGTGTGAATTGTTCCAGACCTGATGATGGGGTGGTCTTCAAGTAGCCCCCCACATGCCAGGATGACTTCATATTATGCTATAGCCTCATATGCAGTTCCACAAATTTTATGGGCTTGGTTCCTGCCACTTGGAACACTCATAGCATGCATGTCTCCTTTAGATGATCCATTCAGTTTTGTAGAGCCCTTTTCATGTTCAATAGGGTTTCTTTGGTTGTTATACCCTCCCTCCTGCCTATTTTTTGAGGGACGAGCCATTATATCTCATGTACCCACATGTTGTTGTATTCAGTCCTAGCTCATGTTTTTCTAGGCACATTATGTATATGGGACACATTGTATTATTTTCAGTTTTATTTATGCCAGCATGTCATGTACCATTAAGCATGTACTTTTGTGCTCAGTTTCATTTTTCTAGGCACATTATTATTTTTGTACTGAGTTATCTCGATGGGTATAGGTATGCCTCCCTCACCTCAATGAGATCAGGCACCACAACATAAAAGGAGGCTTACATCATTTAGTTAGTCTCGCCCTCTCTTTCACTATCCTCTTTTGATTCAACTCGATTGGTCTCTCTCTCTCTCTCTCTCTCTCTCTCTCTCTCTCTCTCCCCTTTAGTGTCTAGTGATTGTGCCCTTACAACGTACTTCGGTCATACGTTTTGCTCCTAACATGCGTACGTTGGGGGGCAATCTATTATCACCAAATATTGATCATCTAGCCATAATTTACTAGATGGATCGAAGTACACCATGTAGGGCCAATTTTACCATAGTAAAATAGCTTTCACTATAAGAAAGTAATTAATGAACCACATTTGTTAAGTTATATATGATTAAACCCATGAAGAATAATTAAATAAATCACTATTTATTTAATTATCTTCTAGGAATAATTAATTAAACCATTGTTTAAGTAATATTCCTCGTCATATTTGACCTAGTTATGAGAAATAAATAGATAAATCATTAATTATCTTATTTTTCTCTAGGAATAATTAACTAATCACTAATTAGTTATTATTCCTTTGTCAAGTTTTACTAAATCCCCTAGGAATACTTAAGTAAATCATTATTTGTTTATTATTCCTTAACAACATTTTTTGAGATGATAAATAAATCATTCATTTATTTATTATTTCTAAATAAAAGTATTTAACCAATTTAAATATTTTTTCCCTCCAACCAAATATAATAAAATATTTCAAATGGTTAATTCTAGAATTTGGTTAATAATATTTTATTATTTCCCATTATTCAAGAATAATCTAATCTTTTGTTATAAATAGGAGGGTTTTACTTTCATTCTTCACTTTCGATTATTTTCATTGTCACACTCAGTGTTGCAGCTCTGATTATTATCACTATCGCACACCATCTGAATCTTTTTCATTCGAGTTCTCATTGAGTTCAAACATTTTTTTTGCTAGGTTTTACACATTATAGAGGAGAGAGACTCTACAAAAGCTGAAGACATTTGAGGATAGCCAAGAACTCATCCCTTAGAGGGGGACTGGTAACATTATTTGTTCCCTTCACAGGTGTTGTTTAATAAAATATATTCATTATATATCTTGTTTCCATTGGATTATTGGGGTTATTTGCACTTATTTTACTATTCCATTTTGTTGTTCAACTATGTTTGCAGCATAGATCAGGGCTTTGACAGGTTTTTCTTCTATAATTTGCTACAGATATACACTGTTTAACAACAATTTTTATTGTTAGGGTTGTTTTTCATCCACAGCCTAAAGTAGTTTCTTTTCGTACACATTCAAGAAGAATCTACATAACAAATTGGTGACTCCACTGCATTTTTAATTCTGATCTGAAAACTTGGGTGACCTTCAATTTTCAACTTAGAGTTTTTCTTTTTCAATCTCTTAATGTTGTTTACTAGCATTCTAATCCTAGATCAGTCAAATTTCTAACTTTCGTAAGTTTTTTGGTCATTTCTGCGGGTCACTGGAACAAGACGCGACAGAGAAGGAAAAATTTTCTAAGACTTGCCGCCCGAGAATTGAGGAGAAGAAATTGCACTTTTTTGCCCCAAAAGTGCAATCTGGAGGTCTGGAGCACACTTTCTAGCCCAAAAATTGTGATATTCCCCTAAACAGGTCAATACCTACGATTTTAGGGTTTCTGGGATTTTTTCTAATTTGTTTCTAGGTTTTTCCGAGAGCTGTCTGCTCAGTTGGTTGACCATTGTCTTAGCCCTCTTAGGCCTTGATATACTATGTTTCACTCATCAAATTGAAATTTATCACTTTACGGCTTCTAGTATGCTTCCAACTTTATATGAGGAGTTTAGCTGAGTAAGAAGTCTGAGTTTTTGCAGAGCTTTCAGCCATATTTTCCAAATATGTACCTTCCTATTTCAAATCTTCACAGATAGGTTGTTTCCATTCAAAGTTTCATCTTAAACCTTGTTTGGTCATTTTCCATAGAGTACCACTTCTTGCCCTAGATTTCACACCTATCCCCCTAAATTTCTGCATTGATTTCCCCCCATGGTTTTTTGTTGTTGTTGCACCACTTTCCAATAGCATAGTGTCATTTCATCCCAGTCACACCAACGCTCAGATCTCTTGGTGTTTTTTGTGTGTTTTCAGTTGATTTCGCCACCAACCAGCACAATGTTTGCAAACCCAGTTTGGGTGGGGTTTAGAAATTTTATTTGTTATTCATTTTCTATTTTTAGTTTCAGTTTATTTCAATAATATTTTTCCTTTTTCAAACATGATTTGAGCTTAATTAATAAACACACCTACACACACAAGCACACCTTAAGCAAAGGGTGTTTGGTTTACACTACCAAGCCAAGATTAGGCTTAATTAATTTATCTCCCCACACAGAGAAAAAAACATCTTGTTGATCTTCGTTCACCATTTCCATGTCACCTGTGTCTTCCAACCATTGTGTTGTTAGTGCTCAAATCTGCCTTAGGCTGAAGGAAGGCAGGATTCAAGATAACATCATACCACGCTCAGCCTCGTAGCTAGCCCTATGAAGACAGGAGAGGGCTCTCTCCGGGTCAAACTCGGGAAATATAATAGATGGGCCTCGAGATGACTGAAATAAAAAGCAAGTGTTAGGCTAGATATGAAGTATGAGGGTTTGATTTGAATTTTTAGGAGTTTTTGTGTTGGAATAGGGAAAGGAAAATCTGGGCTTGGGGATGAGGCACAGTGTTTGCAGAGGTCTGATTGGGAAAGGAAGGAAATCTTCTTGATGCTTTTAAAGGGAATGAATGGGTAGATCAGATTGGTGAGGAGCTAAGGAGAGCAAGAAGGTTTCAAGGATTCTCCTTAAATAGATGAAAACATGGAAAATCAAACAAATTTAAAGGCAGAGCATGACAATCAATGGATTCTACATTAATCATTTCATTTGTTCAATTGCAAAAGATGATAGTAAGGAAAATGATACACATAACAAATTACAATTACTGAGAGAAGCACACCATCAAAACATAAAGCCACATGGATCCAAAACAGTGTTGCAAAATCCTAGTCTTTCCTTAGCCAAAAATGCAGAGAAAATATGTACAATAGTATGCCAAAGCAATCCCAAGTGTCCAACCCTGAAAATGACTAAAAGATTACATGATATAGACTAGCTCAACCCATTCCCATGCCTCTAGAGGTTGATCTCATCATTCTAGGAGCTGTTTCAACTAATTCTAAACAAAGAACTAAAATCTAGGCAGTCAAAACAACTTGCCTCTATATGTTAGGAAACTGATTCATTCATTTAATTTTCACTTGTTAGTAAATGAATCCTCTAGAACAAGTAAATAAGTGCCAAAATTACATCATGTTTATCCAATTACATCAAGATAGATCAAAAATTACATCAAGAAGCAAAACTAGTAAAACTGGCCGAACTTCTGAGCTGGAAGATGAAAACTTGAGCTAAAATCCTCTATGCGCCGCGCAAAATCCTCTATGTGTCGCGCCACTTTGAGGCTGAGTTTTAGGAACTTCCTGAAGTCCAAATTGTTCCCACAATAGCTCCTTAGAAAGCCCTGCCTATCTACTTTTCAACCCAAGTGGAATTTTTCAATTTGGACGTCCTTTGCCCCTCCAAACCTGCAATCTCCCAAGACTGCTTCCTGTGTGTCAAAATAGGGGCAGAGAGGTCATTTTTTGAGTGTTTTTGACCTCCTAAGGCCTGAAAAATTGCCCAAATTTCTTGGCCATGCACCAACAGTCATGATTTTCCATGGAAAATCCAAAAATATAAACTTTTTGTCATTTGGAGCTCCCTAGGAAAAGTGCGCGCCACGTGGCGCGGTGCACAGGGAGATAAACTCTATTTTTAGTGCCAAAATTTGTCAACGTACCAAAAATGCCCCAAATTTCTTGAAATTTGGGCTGGAGCTTCTTCATCAAGTGTCATGCTGGGCTAAAGAGGCTTC
>APFE031219726.1:85207-159329 GCA_000404065.3 Pinus taeda
TTTTCATTATATTCCTTTCAATGTTACAATACATATTTATACATGCTGAAGCATCCAATACCATGGACCAAAAACCATCACATCCAATACCATGGACCAAAAAACCATCGCATTCAATACCATGGACCGAAAACCATCGCGTCCAAAAAACATGTGTGAAAATCATGCACAAAACCATAGGTGGGTCCGCCCAACCCAACATAGGGTCCAAAACCAAAATTTTCTAGGGTGTTGCCTCGAACCCCATAAAGTGGGGTTACGGGTACCCCTCAAACCCCCTGTTAACTATGTGGAAAGAATATAACACAACCCAATAGGAATTTTGTATTTTGTAAGGAAGTGTTGTTGGTTTCTATGTAAAACATCATAGTGTTTGGTGATCTATCTTTTCATGAGGTGAAGAGGGCTTTCATGCTAGGAGGATGGTGTTGGGTCAGACCAATGGGTTATAATCCTCTCTTCTACTACCTCTATCAATAAAGCTATTCGAGTTTTCCTCCATATTCTTGTATATTTCTGAATTTTGTATTGGTGTATGCATTTGTATGGTCAATACATATCTAATCCTATATTGTTTATGGTTATATATCTCTATGCTTTGATGTATTATGCTGCTTTGACTCTACAGGTGTTCTTTGAAGTGAGACAAGTGAGGAAAGAGTGGCGAAGCTCTGTCAAAGGAGGGAGGAAATAAGCAAGGAACCAAGTGAAAGACTGAGGTTGGTACTCTCTGCTTCTCTCTCATCTATCTCTCATAAAGGAAAACACAAGTAATTTTAGTTTGTTTGTTTCTAAGATAGCTACCCATCTTAGTGGGACTAGCAGCTCTAAATGGACACTAGTTTTCCTAATAACAAGCAGGTATCCAGCATCAGGTGCAAGCTTGTTACATGGCATTTAACCAACCCAAATATAGTCTAGTCATCAAAATATACCTCTAGGAACTTATGAATAAATTCCTTGAATTCCACAAGGACCACACGCAAGAAGATCATAGGCACATTCTTTAATCTAAATGGCATTACAGTGTACTGAAAACAACCCCACTCAATTGCAAAGGTTGTCTTGCTTCTATCCTCTAGTGCAATTTTGATTTGGTGGTACCCAGAGAACCTATCAATGAAGGAATATGCTTCTTGGCTACCTACATTGTCCAACACTTCATCAGTGAATAGAGTCAAGAAAAGATCATGCACACAAGCATCATTTAGTTTTCTGAGATCCACACATATCCTTATCTCATCCTTCTGCTTCTTCTCTTGCACCACAATTGGGCTTACCCAATCAGATTCTTCCACAGGCTCAATGATGCCTGTTGCAAGCATCTTTTCTAGCTTTAAGTGTACCTTCCCCTTATATTTCAAATTGAGATGGTAAGGCCTTTGCTTAACTGGATTTGCATCGGGATTGAATGTGATCTTCATCATTCCTAGGTCCCCAATTATTCCTTTCATATCCATAAACTCGGTAGGGAATAGGTCCTCGTACTCATGGAGAAATTTAGTGACCTTATCCATCGTCGCGTTGTCCTAGTAGTCTCCAATCTTCACAAATTTTGGTTTTGCCTCAGTACCAATGTTTACTTGTTTCGTTTTCAAAGGCGTGGTTATATCAGGGTTCTCAATCCACAGTCCCTGAATCTCATGGTGACCTTCTATTTTTGGAATTTTAATCTTTTGTGGATCCTTGTCCTCTTCTTCAGCAGTTACATTATAAAATTCTAGCACGGGACTCAGCTGAGTATCCCACTCAGGCTGAATCATACTTAAAGGATCCTACAGTATCCTAAATATTGCTGCTTTCACCTCTTGTAATGCTTCATCAATACTGTCATACATGTACTCAAAACTGAATGTCATCATGAATCCTTCGTACAGGATATCCCATTTTCCTGTCCCATGGTAGAGCTCTATTTCTATATACCAATTCATTAGGACAACATCCAGGGTATGAGAGAACAAGTGCACCCAATCAGGTTAGGGCTTTTCTCCATAAGACTTGGTCCATTTGTTCAGATGCGCATGCGGATCATTCTACCATCATACTTGTCTTTCAGTCGCATCTCAGGCTTCCCAAATCATGTTCTTATCATCATCCTACATTCACACCAATCATCAAAGCTTCCCTTGTGTGTACCCCGCCATCTTGTAGGCGTAGCGCATAGTGCCCAGTCCAATGCCCGGAAGCACTATTTTTCTGGTACCTCTCTTTCAAATGCATCCAAAATATATCTACCTCATTGAGACCATCATAAGTACGTAGATTTATTACCTCTGACGACACACAATGCAACGATTGGTTCATCATGTTGCAATTTAACGTAGTTACTTCATGTAACTGATTCTGTCAACGTTCTATTTCTTCATCAAAGTCCGAAGTGCAGGAACTCTCATGATCCCATGTAATCCGTCCATCCACGTGGGATTCACCCAATCCTGGTCTCATGCTGTTATCTTATAGATACAGTCTAGGTTGTCATCACTCTCATAATCATGAAAAAGTTCATTATAGCATGATCCTTCAGCAAGATCAAGGGGTATTATTATGCACAACAATTTCTTCTCATAGATCATGTTTCGCTTCTTTAGATTGATTACCTCATTCATATCAGTAGCCCAGTCGATTCCCAGGAGTGCAGGATAGGGATTGTTGTCATCCACTATCTCTATTACTTCAAAATCAGCTAGCACGCTCGCTCCTTCAATATCCACAGTCACCCCTGCAGCGGCCCCATGGGGATGATCTTCTGCTGATTCACCATCCTTAGTTGAATCAGAGACCATTACAATGTAGGTCTCCCCATTTGCTCCCATGTCTGCTTTAATAGGACATCTGCATCTGACCCCAAGTCCAAAATGACCTGATCCATTTCATACTCTCCTATTTGTGTGGTCTATCTCATCTCTCATCTCATCCTTGTTTTATGCTTGCCAATCATTCATACTACGCATGGCTCACTTGGAGTGGTTCCAGTGTATCTATTGATGAGTTCTTGTAACCCATTCACAGCATTACTGTCGTGCAGTAACTTCATATAGGTCTTTAGGAAAGTTGTGAGCATAGAGGGGTCCATCTCCTACTCAAGCTTATCCTTTCTTCCTGAGGTGGAGGCCTCAGTCAAGTTCTTCTTAGCTTCCATGAAGGTTTCACGTGCACACTCCAAATTGAACTCATCCTCCTTTTTCAAGGCTTTGCAAACCCATGTACTATCTTCTAACTATTTCCCCTTGTCATCTCCTGTCGCAATTCCACTTCTGAGCACTATATTAACATTTGGATCTTCCTCGTGTGGCTCAGACCTCATCATTTGCAAGTTATGAGTCAGTGAAGGTGGTAGTGACCATTTCTCATGTATCCTAGTTATCATCGGTTCATAGCTCCTGAAAATATTCTCATCATGCCCTACTGACCTACAAAAGTTGTAGAATAATTGTTGTGATGTCTATACAAACTTCTGTAGCAAGTGACAATTATTTGTGGCATGTTTTCTGGCTACCTGACAGATAGTTCACTATAACGCAGGCCTTGCACTAGGTCCTGCTTGAGCTTCATGCCTTAAAGGAATTGGTCCCCCTCCTGCAATATAGTTCACAAAGACTGGGAAATGGTCCTTGTCATGCCCCTGACTCTTGCATTTCAAGCACCATATCTCCTCGCGCACCTCTGGTCGAACTGTCCTATCCTGCTTCAAACTTTGCATCTCAAGGCATAGATTCTTCAGTTGTGCATGGATCTTCTGAACTCCTAGATTTGGATCTTGCATCAGAGTTTCATGTAGTTTCATGGCAATGTCCAAGGCCTCTGCCTAAGTTTTTATCTTCTGTTGCAACAATGCACTCATTAAGTGTGGTAGTAGCAAAGCCACAAACCACTCACGATGTTGTCCATCTATCAAATTCATGTTGGCTTCACGGATTGTACATTTCAGCCTCTGATCTAGCTACCAAGGCGTCTCTAGAATACTATAATACTGGTCATTGATTTATGGTGCATATATGGAGCTTAATCAAGGAGGAACCTAAGCACTAGAAGAAGGATAAGTTCTATTGATGGGTCAAGATCTTAAGGCTTGAAGAGAAGTATCTTTGTGTGATTTTGACCTGTTATATTTGGCACATAACTTGATCTATAAATCTAATGATCTATGTTTAATTGATGTCTGAATAGTTGAAAAGGGTAAATTATCTTTTATAGATCTATATGCAGTTTCATCATAGCAAAGGCACATATACACGCTGGTTTGGTAATTCAAAATGCTATATACGCAGGTTTGCCTTAATACAACAGTGTATGCACACAATTTTTACATATTGAAGTAGTGTACGTCTCATAAAATATGTTTTAGCTACTTCTGTTTATTGTTGTAGTGTTCTGGGTTCAGGATTGGTTTCTGGTTATTGTTACTGTATTCTAGTTATAGCGTTCTCTATCCCAGGTCAACTCCTCTTCACCGTGTTGGGACCAGGACACGTCCATGAAGAATCTGGAGCACACCGCCTGTCTAACTGAGCTCATCCACGGATCCCATCGTGATATTACTGGGGCTCACCACCTTCGTTCGGCATTCCGAGGATTCATCCACTTGGCTAACTTTGGGGCATGGCTCCGATACCACTTGTAAGGACTCTGAACACCACATATCTCCACAATGGTATAATATTGTCCACTTTGGGCCTAAGCCCTCATGGATTTTCTTTTTGACTTACCCCAAAAGGCCTCATACCAATGGAGATATTTGTCCATCCTTATATAACCATGATCCTCCCCACTTCTAGTCAATGTGGGACTTTGGTCGTATACCCAACATGATCTAGCTACGAAGGCGTCTCTAGAATACTAGAATACTAGTCATTGAGTTATGGTGCATAGGTGGATCTGAATCAAGGAGGAACCTAAGCACTAGAAGAAGGATAAGTTCTATTGATAGGTCAAGATCTTAAGGCTTGAAGAGAAGTATCTTTGTGTGATTTTGATCTGTTATATTTGGCACATAACTTGATCTATAAATCTGATGATCTATGTTTAATTGATGTCTGAATAGTTGGAAAGGGTAAATTATCTTTTATAGATCTATATGTAGGTTCATCATAGCAAAGGCACATATACATGCTGGTTTGGTAATTCAAAATGCCATATACGCTGGTTTGCCTTAATACAACAGTGTATGCACACAATTTTTACATATTGAAGTAGCGTACGTCTCATAAAATATGTTTTAGCTGCTTCTGTTTATTGTTGTAGTGTTCTGGGTTCAAGATTGGTTTCTGGTTACTGTTACTGTATTCTAGTTATAGCATTCAGAGAAGCGATTGTTTGATTCAGTTTTGGTTGGTGCAAAGGAGATTGGTTGATGCAAATATATTTGATATTTATTGATGTTATTGACGGATCCAGTGTGAAAATTTATGAAACGTGTTCCCTGTAAGAAAAGAGAAGGTTGTAGCCTTCTGTAGGTCACCACCTATGTACTAGCACATCAGCCAGTACAAGAGCTAAGGGGGTTGTAGCTCCCTTCCAAGAGAAGTTGGAGAACGAGAGAAGGTTGTAGCCTTTTGCAGGTAGAAGCCTGTGTACTAGTATAAGACTGCACTAGTATAGAAATATTGTAAAAAGAAGTTTCTAATAAAAAGAAGATAGAGATGAATTGTAGTAGGTGGTTTTCACCCACATTGGGTTTCCACCTTATATCTTGTGTTCATGTGTCTGATTCCTTGTATTGTTTCCTGCACTTGATTACTGTTTTATGGTTCTGATACACAGATTAAGATTAACTAACTAAAGTATAAGTTTGTAAGATATACGTGGTTTTATCTAAACACAATTGCATATATACGCAGGTTGGATTAACAAAAGTAGTGTATATCAATATGTTTATGGAAATGAAAATTGTTTAAATTTCTAATACTAATTCACCCCCCCCCCCTCTCAGTATTATTTCCAACAATTGGAATCAGAGTAGGTCCTTCAGAAGAAGCTTGATCGCTTGAAGGAAGATCTATCATCATGAGCAACTAAGAAAAAGAGGCATCCATCAGGCCACTATTTTTTGATGGGAGTAACTTTATCTATTGGAAGGTAAGAACCACAACCTATCTTCAATCTCTTGGAACAAAAGTTTGGGATATCGTGGAAGGAGGATACACATTTCTAGCAGCAACTCCTACAGATATAGCAGGTACAAAGTAGTATGAAACAAATGCAATGGTTTTCAATACTCTATTCGGGAGTCAATCACAATCAGAATTTTTCAAGGTTATGCAGCTCAAAACTGCCAAAAAAATATGGGACAAGATCATTCTAAGCTATGAAGGAGATGATCAGGTAAATCGTGCAAAAATACAATCTCTCAGAATTCAATATGAAAATCTCAAAATGCACAATGATGAAAGTGTAGCTAATTATTTCCTACACATATATGAGATTGTTAATCGCATTAAAAACTTGGGTGAAGAGATAAACGAATTTACTTTAGTTGAAAAGGTTCTAAGATCCTTGTCTTCTAAGTTCGAATCAAAAGTTTCTGGCATAGAAGAAAAGAAAAATCTTCAAAGTATTACTATGTCACTACTGCATGGAATCCTAACTGCTTTCGAAATGACAAAAGGGGGTCCATCAAACATGAGAGAAGCCACATTCAAAGCTTCAAGAAAAGGAGAATACAATGAGTCAGGACATATGTCAGAAGGATAGGAAGAATCAAATTTTGTCAAGAACCTTCAACGAGGTTCTGGAAGATTCAGAGGTAAGTTACCTTTCAAATGCTTTTCTTGTGGAAGAGTCGGTCACTATGTAGCCAAATGTCCTCATACAGATAAGCTTGATAAAGGTAAGGAATCGGTTAAATGGAATAGAAAATAGAGCGTAAGTAAGAAGAGCTATTATACACATGAAGACAACGATGGATTTTCAAATAGTGATGAAGATGAACACAGTAATGATTATAGACTTTTGATGGCTTTTGAAGATGATGATTTCTTGGATGCTATAGATGAAGATGATCTCTATGAAGAAATTCCTAAACTTAAAATCTACTTAGAAGAAAAAAGTATGATTATAGATACTTTGACATTCCAACTTGTTGAAAGGGTAAAACGCAATGAAAAGTTAGAATGTGAAATTATGGGACTTAGAAAAGATATTGAGAAAAAAAAGCTCTTAACCTTAGATTTGCTAAAGGATCTAAAACTTTAGATGAGATGATCAAAGTGCAGTTTTCTCCTCTAATAAAGATAGGTCTTGGATATACTGAAGAAGCATCTCAAGCACAAAACCAATCCACCTCCAAAAGTTATCTTGATGCAGCAAGGAGAAGTGAATAGGTTGACAATCGTCAGCAAAGGCATAAAGCAGATCACCAGGTAAATCAGGGTCAATCTACTTCAAGGATGAACAGAAGCTTCAACCAACCATAGGTAAATCATTCCCAATTTGCTTCAAGAATGAATTTCAATAGAAACTACAATCACCTGGCCAGTATATTTGAAAATCGCAAGAATTTCTCTAATGGCCAATATTTCTCATGACATAACTTTGGACACAAAGGTACTCAATGTGTTGCCTACAAGAACATCATGACTAGATAAGCATGAAATCAAAGGAGTGTGACTGGGATCATGAAGAGGACCTGCAATAACTTTTCTGCTCTTGAAAATGAAATATAATGCTCTATTTGTAACACCTTCGGTCATGAAGATTCTGAATGCAGGAGTAAGTTTCTGTAAGCTTCTAAGAAGGAGCAAGCTTCGTTGGGTCCCAAAACATGGAGAAAGAAATAACCACAAATAGAAATATGTGGTATAGGCTTGTATGTAGAAGGATAGGAAAATTAGTGGTACATCGACAGTGGTTTCTCGAAACACATGATAGGTGATAAAGAAAAACTTTAGTCATATAGTGCCCTAGAAAAGGAAAGGAATGTCTCATTTGGAAATGACACCCCTCCACTCATAAAAGGTAAAGGCTCTATTCTTTTAAAGAAAAGGTCAAAGCTGGAAATGTTATGTATGTAGATGGTTTAAAGCATAATTTATTGAGTGTTAGTAAAATGTGTGATCAAGGAAATGAGGTAGTATTTCGATGAAATGGATGTATTGTTTATGAGCTTGATACAGGAGAAACAGTGATCAAAGGCATAAGAACTCCAAATAATTTATACATACTCATGGGAGGATAGAAATAATGCTATCTAAGAAAAAATGATGAACACTGGCTATGGCGCAGAAGATTGGGGCATCTAAGCTTCCCTCAGATAAGGAAAGCATGCAAATATTAGGCTATTCGCGATCTTCCTGACATTAGAATTCTAGACAATACAATATGAAAATAATGTTAGTTTGGTAAGCAAACTAGAACACATTTCCCTAAGAAGGAAGGATCAGCTAGTAAGCCACTTGAACTTGTCCATACTGATTTATGTGGTCCATCAAGGAAAAAGTCACCTCGTGGAGAAGAATACTTTATATTTTTCATTGACGACTTTTCCAGGATGTGTTGGATAGGACTTCTGAAGCATAAAAATGAAGCTTTCACAAAGTTCAAAGCTTTCAAAGCCTTGATTGAAAATGAATTAGATCTCAAAATCAAATGCCTCAGGTCTAATCGAGGAGGGGAATTTACCTAAGATGAATTTTTCAACTTTTGTGAAGAACATGGAATAAGAAGGGAATTATCTACTGCAAGGACTCCTCAGCAAAATGGAGTGGTGGAAAGGATGAACATAATGGTTCAAAAAATGGCTCTTGCTATGCTTGATGAGTCTAGAACTCTTGCAACCTTTTGAGGTGAAGTTGCATTTTTTGTTGTTACTATTCTCAACAAAAAAAACATCCGAGTAAACAACACTCTCATGAACTTTGGTATGGTAAGACTCCTACTATAAAATACTTCAAAGTTTTTGGAAGCAAATGCTACATCAAAAGGACTGATGAAAAAGCTTGGCAAGTTTGAACCTAGAGCAGATGAAGGCATTCTCCTTGGTTACTCTTCCCGAAGTAAAGGATATAAGTGTTACAATAAAATACTTGGATAAATTGTTGAAATTACTAATGTGGTGGTTGATGAAGCAAGAAATAATCCAAAGTACATAAAAAATGAAGATTTTGAAGATGATGAGGACTATCCTTCAACATCAAATTAGACTAATGTTGAAGAAGAAACTTATGGGGCACCAAAGGAACATATAAGGGTAGAAGAAAAGACTCCATCTAGATATGTCCAGAAGAACCATCTAGAGACTCAAATTTTGGGGCAGAAAGAGGCAGGTATACAAACAATAAGATCTATTAAAGAAGCTTCAAGCTATCTAGCATTTCTCTCGTCCGTTGAACCATGAAACATAAGTGAAGCATGCAAAGATGAATGCTAGGTCAAGGCCATGAATGAGGAACTTGAGCAGATTGAAAAGAATAACACTTGGGAATTGGTTCCTAGACCTAATGATAAGAATGTCATAGGGACCAAATGGATATTCAAAAGCAAGCTGAATGAAAATGGAGATGTTATTAGAAATAAGGTCAGACTTGTTTGTAAAGGGTATGCTCAACAAGAAGGTAAGACTTTGAAGAAATGTTTGCACTAGTTGGCAAACTTGAAGCCATAAGAATGTTCCTTGCTCTTTCTAGCTTTCAGAAGTTCAAAATATATCAAATGGATGTGAAATTTGCCTTTCTAAATGGAGACTTAGAAGAAGAAGTGTATATTGAGAAACCAGATGGATTTATCCTTGGAAATGATCCAAAACTTGTATGTAGACTCAGAAAGGATCTCTATGGTCTTAAACAGGATCGAAGGGCTTGGTATTATCGTCTGGACAAATACCTCCATCAAAAAGGTTTTTCAAAAGGATCAGAAAATAGCATTCTATATATAAAAATTGACAATGATAAATTGCTAATACTTGTTGTGTATGTTGATGATATCATATTTGGTAGCAATGAAGTAGCCATGAATCAAAACTTTGCCTTGGTGATGCAGAAATAATTTGAAATGTCCATCCTAGGTGAGCTCACATATTTTATTGGTTACAAGTCCAACAAAACAAAGACGGTATCTTTCTATCACAAACTAAGTACCTCAAGCAGATCTTGAAGACATACGGCATGGAAGATTCGAAACCAGTATGTACCCCTATGGTAACAGGATGCAGCCTCAGTGCAAATGATGAATCAGCAGCAGTACATCAACCAACCTATAGATCCATGATTGGTATTTTGCTCTATCTGATAGGTACCCAACCAGACATCATGCATGCAGTGGGAATAGTTGGAAGATTCCAGGAAAATCCAAAAGAAGCACCCTTCAGGCAATTAAAAGGATTTTCAAATATCTTCAAGGAACACACAACTATGGCTTATGGTATCCTAGAGATACAGATCTCACACTCATGCATATATAGATGCAGATTGGGCAGGAAGCATGGATGACAGAAAAAGCACTAGTGGTGGTGCATTATTTATGGGTTCTAGATTAGTATCTTGGTACAGCAAGAAACAAAGTTCAATTACATTATCTATAGCTGAAGCAGAATATGTGGTTGTTGCATCTTGCTACACACAACTCCTTTAGATGATGCAAACATTGCAAGACATCCAAATCACTTGTACTCCACCTATCTCCATTTTATGTGATAATACAAGTGCAATTAGTATTTCAAAAAATCCAGTCATGCATTCAAAGACCAAACACATGCCTATCAAATATCATTTTCTACGAGAACAAGTGCTTGAACAAAAGGTCAAATTAGAGTATGTTCCCTCCAAGGAATAGGTTGCTGATATATTCACCAAACCACTACCCAGGGATACATTTGAATACCTCAGAAAGAAGCTGGGAGTAATCGATGCATCATATTTCTATTGACACTCATATGTTTTAGAGAACAGTGGTTGTACGCGAGTTTCATGAAGCGTATCTACATAGATATGCCGATTCCTGTGGATAGTAGTGTATATGTTGGTTTGAAGAATATCAGTGGGCCAGACTCAGGATGAAAAGAGTCTGATGTGGGTTTGATCATCTGGCACAGGTTCAGGGGGAGCATTTACTTCTAATAGTGCATTGTTGGCATTAACATAGAAGATATTGGTACAATTTCACAGTTGGTTTTTATTCAGGTGGAATAGGTGTAGAGGGAGATCATAGTTGCTAGTTTGGATGGTGATTGACAGATGTTATTGATGATAGTTGTTGATGACTATCATAGTCTTGGTCTCCATGTCATGTATTTCTTTATCAAGGTCATGTAACGACCTATTTTGCTTCCCCACTATGCCTGGGATGGATTATGTGATATTCTTGTTTTATCATGTAATTTTTTTTATTTATTTTGGTGTATCCCCACGTGGTTGGGTGGATGAGTCAATTTTGATATATCCCCACTTGGTTGGGAGATGGATGTATGTATGAGTCTTTGGTGATAGGAAGGTCATTTATGATGTATAGAGTCATGTTCTTTCTTGTAGAACATCTTTTTGCAGACCATGCCTACAGTCAGGGGGAGCATGGATAGCACAACAGAGCAAAGATTTCAGCATGCACTCAGGGGGAGCATAACCCTTTGCCCTTGATGAAAAAGGGGGAGAATGACTTTGAGTGACTTGGGGTTGCCATCATGTCCAAAGGGGGAGATTGTTGGCATTATGGCACAAGATTGGCACTATGGCACAGGTATTGTCCTTGATGGCAACTCACTCGGTAAATCACTCAAATGACAATTTAGGCTCACAAGCTCTCAAAATAAGGGAAAAATAGGTATACGCAGGTTCTCGTTGACCGAGCAACATATACATGCGAATTCACAGACCAAAAGGTGCATATGCATATACATGCACTTTCATGCACAGAAAAGTGTGTATAGATTGGAAAACTTGGTTTTTGGTCTTTGGTATTTGGACCTATGGTTTTGGACCATGGTATCTCATCCAAAGTGTTGAACCTAGGTATTTGGACACAGGTATTGGTTCTAAGTGGTTTTGGACCATGGTATTGAGTAAGGCCTAAGACTATAAAAGAGGAAGGAGATCATTAGGAAAATGAACTCAAGGATTGAATATCTTATGAAGAGAAAGATCTAGAATACTGGTCATTGGGTTATTTTGCATAGCTGGATCTGAATCAAGGAGGAACCTGAGCGCTAGAAGAAGGATAAGTTCTATTGATGGGCCAAGATCTTAAGGCTTGAAGAGAATTATCTTTGTGTGATTTTGATCTATTATATTTGGCGCATGACTTGATCTATAAATCTAATGATCTGGGTATAATTGATGTTTGAATAGTTGAAAAGGGTAAATTATCTTTTATAGATCTGTACGCAGGTTCATCATAGCAAAGGCACGTATACACACTGGTTCGGTAATTCAACATGGTGTGTATGCAGGTTTGCCTTAATATAACATCGTGTGCATGAAGTTTCTACATATTGAAGTAGCATACATCTCATAAAATATGTTTTAGCTACTTTTGTTTATTTCTATAGTGTTTTGGGTTCATGATTGGTTTCTAGTTACTGTTACTATATTTTGGTTACAGCATTCAAAGAAGTGATTGTTTGATTCAGTTTTGGTTGGTGCAAAGGAGATTGGTTGATGCAGATATATTTGATGTTTGATTGATGCTATTGATGGATCCAATCTGAAAATTTATGAAATGTGGTCCCTATAAGAAAAGAGAAGGCTGTAGCCTTCTTTAGGTCAGCACCTATGTACTAGTACATCAGCTAGTACAAGAGCTAAGGGGGTTGTAGCTCCCTTCCAGGAGAAGCTAGAGAATGAGAGAAGGTTGTAACCTTCTGCAGGTAGAAGCTTGCTTACTGGTATAAGTCCACACCAGTACAAAAATATTGTAAAAAGAAGTTTCTAATTAAAAGAAGATAGAGACGAATTGCAGCAGGTGGTTTTCACCCACATTGGGTTTCCACCTTATATCTTGCCTTAATGTGTGTGATTTCCTATACTGTTTACTGCACTTCATCACTGTTTTATGGTTCTGATACATAGATTAAGATAAGCTAACTAAATTATAATTCTATAAGGTATATGCAGTTTTCTCTAAACACAGTTGCGTATATACACAGGTTGGATTAACAGAAGTAGCGTATATCAATATGTTTATGGAAATGAAAAATTGTTAAATTTCTAATACTGATCCACATCCCCCTCTTAGTTTTATTTCCAACATGCCTTAAATACTTAGAGCTTAGCTCTTTTTATACAATTCCATGGTCCGCGAACCATGGTAGGTCTCTTACAACTGACTTTACTTTACAAATCTAAGGGTGAACTACTCTTTTTGACACATAACACCTTCACACTCCACGACCAAAAAATGTGGAGTCTTTATAATTATATTACAAAAATTAACTTAACATGGGCTCTTAGCCCCAAAACTTCCCTTGGGGGATTCCACTCCCAACGCAAGGTACCAAGCGTTGTTTATAAATCAACTTCTTGGATAATGTATTGATGTCGACAAGAAGCGACCTACCACAGGAGGGCCTTATTGTATCCCCCATCAACGACATGAAACAGGTATGATGATTGAGATAGAATGATACTAATATGAAATTGGATTAGTAAATGAAAACATGGAATGAAGGCTAAAGAATATTGTAATTAATATCAACTGAATGACTTCTCTTGAACACACCAACTACACTAATTGGAGTTGGAAGCATTGACCCAAAACCAAAATGGAGGCTCTAAAAATGGCATGATAACTAAAACACAAACAGATTACCCAACCCAAAAGCCACAAATAGGAAGTGGAAAAATGTTGTGTTCAAGAGTGACTCACTGCCATTAGCAAATGAAATACCTCATTTTCCCAATTTCCCCAACCATACTAGTTAGTACCTATTTATTTTTTAACAAGCTTGAGGAGGATAACATATGCTTTATCTATAAGTTCCCCCTTGGCATGAATCCCTTAGAGTATATTTAACGAGCCCTGAGGAGGAGAGGTTATTCATTTCCATTTTTGACAATTCCATCATTGTTTGATGTTTTAACGAGTCCAACGAAGCTAAAACTTGACATCTTTTTCATATTTAGAGAGTTTGAAAAAGAGGCAAAAAAGAAAACATGTACCTTTTCACAAATATTCTCTCAAGTATGAAAAGGTATAAAATAATACTCAAGTGAACCTCTTATCCATGCTCAACTAAGGTATTCCTTTTTCTTACATAGTCTATCTCATTTCGGAAAAGGGTTAAACTTTTACTGAGTAGACTTCTTTTCATTTACTTTTACGAGTTCGAAAAGACAAGTGCTCAATGATATTTTCATATTTTGGGAGTCTGAAAAGAGCTAAAGGATGATGCCTCTTGGAGGAATGAGTGGTATAAAGGGTAGAAAATGGTTATGTTCATGATGGAACTACTCAAAACATGCATAAGTCAAGAGGCTGGCTAATAAGACCATTCATCACAATGGTTCCTCAAGAAAGGTTAAAATAACAAAGTGAAAGTGTATGATCGACCATGTAGATGGTGATGGTGGAATGAGAAAACCAAGACTCATCTGGAAAAAATAGGCTCATAAAAATCGCAATCACGAGGGATAAAATGGGAATAGTTTCATTTTTATAGAAGCTTCAAACATGGGAAACTATGCTTCAAATTAATTGAAGATGGTTTCATTTTTCACATGCTTGAAACATGAGAAAAATTGTGCTTGAGAATGGTTTCATTTTTACACAAGCTTGAAACAAACAAAAACCATTCTTGAAATAATTTTGCATGCCCCTAGCATAATGAATCAATCTAAGGTACATGACCCCCAAGATTAATTGCATACACCTACATAGACTATTTGGTACTAGTGGATGGAATGAAGGTTCATTTACGAGATCAAATGAAAGACTCGACTGGGAATTTATGAGATCTCATCAAATAATCTAATTGGAAGGGGATTTGTTTCATTTTTTAATGAGCTTGAAACACGAAAAGAGCTATTCTCATGGGACCTATTTTCATTTTTTAACGAGCTTGACACATGAAAAGGAACCATGCTCAGAGGACCTTGTTTCATTTTTTAACGATCTTGACACAAGAAAAGGAACTCTTCTATGAAATCAGATCATGGACTCCAAGATACCATGGCTTCTAAGATGTTCTCATCAGATGGAAGAATAATCCTCTAGAAGGGATACATATTAAAGGATCCAATGGAAAGATCAGACTCCAATGTCCCTAGTAATTGATTCACCATACCACCTACTAGATATAGGTCAAAAGAAGTTGAGCAGATACCATAATTAACCAGGGGGTAGGAAGATACCACTTGCATATAAGGACCATTTAGCAAAGCTAGTTTATTGAGAGCCAAATTAGGACCAATGAATGAAAGTTCGTCAATATTCATGATTCTTCCTTCATGTTGGAAACACATCACACAAAAAAGAAAAGAGACAAGAGCTCCCATGAAATAAGCATAGTCACACCCAAGGAGTAAATTAAAATCCAAAGGGACTTGGACTACCATCACATCGATATAGACAGTCTTTCCTCCCAAAGTAATAGGAAACCTTGGAAGGATCCCTGATTGACTGGTTCCTTTGTTAAAATCCAATAAATTTTGGGTAACGAGCACAAGATGCAGAGAACCTAAAGCTTTCCAGGTAGTTGAGCATATAATACTAATAGATGGAGCTTCATCTATGATTTTTCTATGTACGACCACATTATAAGACTTTTCTATGATCTGGAAGGGCATGTAAGGAGGAAGACGATATCCTGCCAATCAACTCCAATCAAAGGAAGTGACCATGCTACTTGGAGGATGTGTCATGGTAACTGTAGAAATTTTGAATAATTTAACACATATTCACAGAGATTATCCCAATTATACACTATTACGGAATACATGCATAATACATAACCTCCTCTACGTTGATCATCAATTTATAGAAGCAGAAACAACAACATGCGCGCATAGAAGCATCAATCACACAAATCAACACAGTATTTTCCCAAGGAAAGCATCTCGCTAAAAACCCCAACTATCTGTATATTATATTGATTGATAACATGTAACAATACATAGTACAATACTCTTCACAAGTATCTAGCACTATCTCCACCTGTTACACATAATACAGCTCAGATCTAATCTCCAAATATCCTCCGCTGCTTGCCTTCCTCCACTGCATAATACCTGCATGAGAATGAATTAATCCAAACTCATTCCAAGTTCTATTTACCTTGGAAAATCACTCACACTAGAAATCACATGAGAATAGGCTATAATACTGGGCACATAATGTGCAATTCTCATGGGCATACTCAATCCATTTATTGTGCAAGATCTCATGCACAACTAATAGTCACAATTCACCCTTTCACTTACCTCTAACACTTGTCTCCACTGAATTGTCCATGCACTGAGTTAACTGATGTATTCTTCAGTTGCATTATGAGTTAATAATTATGAATTAATTAATAACTAATTCACACAACTCATTACTTAGTCTATTGGCTAGTTAGACTAAATACAACTAGTTCAACTAAGTCAAACTGAACGCAACTCCATTAACTGCTCATCTAACTCCACAGAACTCAAGCACTTGAGTTCTAATTGAAGTCCTTCATGCAATAGCTCAGTCAACCCATAGGTAACCACGTGATTCCTACAGGCAGTTGCATGTGCCACATCTGTAGCCAACTGAAGTGCTCCAAGAGAATAAGATAAAGCTTAGAGTCCAAATATTACTAAGGGCTAATAATATTTGACTATTTCTATTTTTACCTGATAGTCTAAAAATAGACTCTGATCACACCGCTATGATCCAAAAAATAGAAGTCCATCTATTTTTCCCAACATGACCAATCATCTATAAACAACATCCTGCAACTCATAGACCATGATCCATATGTCTAAAAATAGACTTTGTGTGAAAACTTGCCTGCGGGACCACTTAGTGAAGACGACTCCTTTCCACTAAGCTCCATCATCTTGTTGCATTCTCAACAAGCATTTCTTGTTGCACACTTTTCAACAGGAGCAGTAGAACTACTCCCTTATGCTATGGGAATGAGAGGATTTTCCCCCTGTGTCATGGTAATGGGAAAAATATCCCCCGGTTCATTAGAATCTTAAGAAACAAGAAGAACCTAAACGATATGAATTTCACTCTCTACGGGAAAGGTATGATCAACTAAAGTTGGGCTTGGGTAAACCATTGTCTCAACCAATGGTTGGTCAGGAATGAAATCATGGGATTCACATTCTAAGAGAGTGGGATTTTTGGGAGATAGATTTTGATCAATCACTTCATGAACTATTGGAGGATTGGGAGAAAGCTTTTGGTAACTAGCTAGAATTCATGGCTTAGAAGTTGTAAGGTTTTACAACACTTTTTGGGCTTCATCCATATAAGGAAAAAGGTGAATAGGATGATTCCTTCCACATAACTTACAAGGAAATTTTCCTTTCCCCTTTTTCCCATGGACCTTACTATCGCTAGATGAGGTTTCATCACCAACATGATCTCTTGAAGCTGATGACAAAGGTCGATGTGAGCCTGTGGAACACACTTCTGATACCCTGGGAATACTAGGATAATCTCTAAGAAGGTGGTCACTCTTACATAACATGCAAGAGGATTTGAATTGACAAGGTTGATTGGAAGATTCCTCCATACTAGTTGCGTTCATAGCAATGGTTTCTTGGTTTCCCCCCTACTTATTTTTCTTCTTCTTAATATTCATTTTAGTTTTCTTCTTATCCACTTGGTTACTAACATTGATGCCTTCACCAAACAAAGAGGAAGAAGAGGAAGAAGACCAAACATACAAAGAAGTAAAAGGGTCAAATTTAGGATCACCTTGAGTTTGATATTTTTCAGGTGGAGCAGAACCTAGTTGAGAAGCAATTTGGACATTCGGAACCATAGGGGTAAAAAATAACCAAACTAGAAAACAAATGGTAAATCCAGGAAGGGAAAATGTTTCCATATAAGGAGCACAAATATTTCTAAAAGAAGGAAAAGGACCACGATTCCCATCAGAGGGTTTCCCTTGATTGGTAAACTCTGAAATTGTTTCCATTAGTCTCAACCAATAATCCACTAAGGATTTGTTCCACAGGGAGGATGTTCTTTTGTAGTCAATTAATTGATTTTATAAATTAAGGACACAAACAAAAAAGGGGTAACTAGGCATAAATATTTACCAAGCAACCATGAACTTCAATATACACCTTGACATAACAAGGACTTAACATATGTGTAAGTAATCTCCCTAATGTTGTGTTTGTTGTATCAGGGTATACAAGGCAGTCGAATCATTTACCTATGGTGAGGATAGAAAATTATGGTGGACTTCCAAAATATACTCGACGATATGTGGAAGTGTAGTATGTAGTAGTTTTTTCTAATGCATAATCGTTTGATGAGAGTGTTCCCATATATTTTCATGTGTGGAGCATCATCCGATATACTCGAAGGTAGGTGGAGAATGATCCTATACACTTATGTATGTGGAATGATATACCAACCCCAGATTATAACGCTGACAAACAATTACAACTCCTACATTTAAAGATGCCATAACACGTCTCTAGCCTATACCTATAAGTGTTTGTGTTAATGTTTTAAATGCTACTTAGGTTAATTAAGGTGAATTCTAGGGTTTATCTTGAATTATATTTCTATTTCAAGGCCCAAAATTTGATGTCACCTGAACACACCTATGATGCAACTAATATGAGAAAAATAACTCTTTTCAATTTCGATGAAATCGATAAAGTAGAGAAGAGGCGCAAACAATGATGCAACAAACAACAGCTTCCTAACTAGATCTTTCAATTTCACTATTCAAATTCAATTCAAATCATTAAAAGATGCCAAACCATGCAATGTAATCTATGAATGATTCCCCTAAAAACTATGCAAATGTAATCTATACGCAATTTCCTTTCCTACTGTGAAAATGACAATTCTAACTATGCAAATGTGATCTATGCAAGATAATTATTCAAAACAAATGCAAGAGGATTCCAATGAAATTAAACATAATATGAGATTTCATGAACAAAGGACTCAAATTGAAATTGGGTGAAAATTTCAAAATTCAAAAAAGATGACAATCAAAGGATATTAACACTCATACATAATTTAGGCCCCCTAGCAATTGAGGGGGATTTGTTTTTGCAAAAATGAAAGCAAAAACACGAAATTTCGCACACAAAAGCCTAGATGCAAATGAAAAAATTTCTTTTCAACAAACTTAATTTTTGAAATAAATAAAACTAAGATGAAAATTTTTAATCGTTGATTCAAATGTACTTTTTTAGAATGAGGACTAGAAAAACAATTTATCCAAGCGACCAATGACCAAATGAAATTAGTTTGAAAGAGAACTAATGATAAGAACAAAGAAAAATTGAAACCAGTCCTTACCAAAGAAAATCAAACAAAAATGAAAACCAAATGGAGGCTTTAGAGAGACCACAAGACACTTAAGGCTCAGGGAAGGTCAACTGGAAGTAGGCTAATCAAAGAGACACTCAAAATAAAGGGCAAGTTTTGTGCAAAAGTAGCAGCCAACTCTGGTGAGGCACCAATGCTTTGTAAAAATGGTATAGAGTGGGCCCATGTGAGGTGAAATTCTCTGTCAGAGACATTGGGGCTGCGTTTGTCCATGGATAGAGGATTCTGACACAAAACTTGCAAAAGAGAATCAATGAAATCACTTCCTAGGTATGTGCTTGGCTGGTAAATACAACAAAGGTCTATAAAGGAGGTAATCAAACACAATGGACAAAGGAACCACCAAGGGAGTACACCGTTCCCCAATATGGTTGCCAATTTGTTATACATGATTTAAAATTGCAGACAAAAGTATATCCCCTAGGTTTGGTGGCTAACCTAGAAAAATAGAGAGACAAGGAAACCAATGCTTTCCTTAGTAAATAGATGATGGAATGAAGCCTACCTAGAATCCCTCACAATATTCACTCCTTCTTTAGTTTGAATGCTCCAATTGTAGCTATGATTTCCAAAATTAGAACATGCACAGTTAGATAACACAAGCCAAGAAGCTATGAGATCTATGCAATATCATCTGAATACTCTATTCAATAGATAAACATGGTATTGAAATACATGAAATAACAAAATCACATATAGGAAAACAAAAAATTCTTTGCATTAATATAATTGGAAGGAATTTACAACCATACATAGGTGTTGATCTTGTACAAGAGCTTTCTCCAAGGATAACTTGTCCTCCCTTTCTCACAATGTGCACCTCCAATCACCCTAAATGCATGAAATGAAACCTCTCACCACAATAACATAAGGGTAAAATCACTCTCCAAAATGCAACCCCTTGCATGTGGAAGGATGTAAATATATAGAGGAGTGGGGTAAGTTGGGAGTTCTTATCCAATTACCAATCTAAGGTTTTAGATCCACCTTTGATGGGAGGATGAGATCAAAGAATAAGGGATGGAAAATCCAAAGTAGGATAGGATAGAATTGAAATGTTTTATCTGAGGTAAATGGTTGTAACAAATTCTAGAAACTTCTGGAAGACGAAGCTTCTAGAATTTAATTTTTTTTTCCTAAATTTCTAGAACTAGCACACATGGAAGGAGCAACATGTAGGTGATTAATGTAGGACACAATGGAGAAACCTATAGGTGAACATTATCCAACAAGAGGCTAGGGTGCGTTGGTCCTAAAACTGACTCAAACAATTGTTGGGACAAGGTCCCCTGGGGTAAATTTTGTAATAGTTTTTGTTATTTTTGTAAAGTCTCTGCATTTTGAGGGAGTGGAGCGTGAAGGTTGTAGAATTCAAAGGGGATTCACGAAGGTCAAAGCCCCTTAGTCTTTTAGAAGTTAATATGTTCTGTGACCTGCCCTTCGTTCGCAAACAATGGTATTGTAAAGAAAGATTCTATATAATGGAGTCATAGCTAATCATAGGAAGTAATCCATCATTGAAGATCTATGTATGGGAAAGTAATCTAAGGAAGAAGAGTATTTTTTCTATACTTAGGCGAAGGGGAAGGCTCCTGGAGCTATGCGTGCAGATACCTTGGTGAGTCCATAACTGAGTGTGTGGGCCTCTGCAGCTATGTGCATAGGGAAGAAAGAGTCTGTAACAGAAGGATTGAACCTAATAAAGACTATTTTGGAACAATATATGTGCATCTGTGCCTTTACGTTTACTTCTGCATTTCCTGTGTATTCACTCTGTTTTCTGTATTTATCATAAGAAACACTTAATTGATGCGCGAAAGTGGTAGAGATGTTTATTTACTTAATGTTATGAATGTTTAAATAAATCGACACATAGTTAAGATCTGTTTTTGTAAGTTACTGTAATTTCTGCATGTCAAGGGTTAGGGTTCACAATGGTCGGAATAAAGCCCTAAGAATCACAAAAACCCATCATACAGACCTCTGGATGTAGAAACCTAGTTCTGTCATCACCCATTATTGGCTTGGGTGAGACTGTAGCCTGCGCTACGCTGGTTTTTTCCAAAAGGGCTAAAAATGAATGGTTTTATTGGTTGGCTTAGCTAACTTTGAACCTAGGTCTAGAGCCCCTTAAGCCAACAAATGGTTCACTTGTCAGGACCAAGATCTAACTGAGGAATGTGTGATGTCGAATAAATGGTTCCCAACTAAGAAGGAAATTGAGAAGTGGATAGATTATAATTTGCACGAATTTGTAGCCCAAAAAAACAAGAATTTGCACCTATTGAAGGAAGAGTTGTTGAATAGATACCTATATACAGGGGAGCACAAAATTTTCTTCTATTCTTTTCCATGAAAACTACACTAGTGGTTATCTAAATTAGAGGAAGATCAAGGTACGTGGAAGTTGGATAACCCTATTGTGTGTACTCCACAGTTGGTAAGGCACTTGGAAGCTTCAGAAAATAAGATCATGAAGGTTTTTTATTACTGGATCGATAACATTTTGGGTAGTTTCATCACTAAGTTCACGATTGATACATTTGTCAGTTATAGCGAAGCTGAACACCAGTTTTTCAAAAGACCAAGAGATAAGTATTTGAAGTCCCTGAAAACTTGGATTAAAATGCTATTGTGCGAGAAAAGTGTTATGCCATTGAATTAATTTTTATAAGAGATTTTATGGGAGCTACGCAAAGTGGAAAAACATTCACAAGAGATCTAGATTCAAGTGCTGAGTGCAGTCCTCTATTGGGAGCATCTAACTATGATGACGAAAGTAGTATTCTGAAGACACCTCTAGGTGCATTACAAATGGTAAATCAGGGTATCACTGGAATACCACATCCATCCACTCCATCTCCACCATCACCTCCACCTCTCACACCTACACCTCCACCTCTTCCTCCACTATTGAACATGGCCAATGTTATGAAGATTCCCATATGCAGAGGTCTGGGGACAAAAGACCCTGAACAATTTTGGTTTGTAACAGATGTTGTGTGGAAGTCACAACAAATTATCGATCATGATTTGAAGAAAGAGTAGCTAATTACAACACTACAAGATAGAGAACTAAGATGGTATATTAAGTATTGTTCAGCTCATCCAAATGAAACACTGGACGAGACAAAGAAAGTGTTCAATAATTAATTCAAGAAGCCTAAGTTGCAAGCCCAGTCAATAAGAGAGGTCAAAGAAATCCAAAAGAAGGTGAATGTGTATGCATGGAACTTTGATCAGAGGTCAAAATGTCCACTCCAATAGGCTAATCTACATATCATGGATGACTAGCACAAGGAATGGTACATTACTTCACTATTTCCCCACTTGAGATTGCCACTGTCACAATAGAAGATTGGAATGCGGGTTGAAGCATTGTAGATTGTTGTGAAATTAGAGGCCTCGCCCATTCAAGATATGAATCTGGGAGTACAGCAGATCTAGTCACAACTGGTTAGCTTGCATATGGAGTTGCATAGCCTCAAGAAGGGGAAATATGTCTAGAATGAGGTCCGCGTGGAAGTATGGTGTTTGAAATGTAAGGGCCAGGGTCATGATAAGGATCATTGCCTGATGTACTAGAATTATCTTGTTGGAGGTGGTCCTATCCCCTCAAAACCAGAGAACATTGTTGGGCCAAGTACGAGCATGGTACCATGGTGCGCTATTTTTCAGATTAAGAGCAAACATATGACATAAAATTTTCATATACTACAGAAGTTTTTGCAGACTTCCCAACAATTGTTCTATAATTTCGGTAAGTTTGTAGGTCATGATAAGCGCAATTAGCAAAGTTATGAATTGATGATGGAAAAAACAACAACATATAGAGTACAAATGAAGGCTCATTCTCAAGATCAAGGCACAACTGAAGTACGCAGAGGATTTCATGGATAAGGAAGAGGACAAGGAGGAGGAGCTGGAAGAGGTCGTGGCTAAATCATTTGCAACAATTGTGGAGAACCAAGTCACTTTGCGCAAGATTGTTAGAATCTAATGCACCCATCTTTTCAATATTGTCACCATTTTGATAATGTCATAGAAGATTTCCCTGTGATCATCATGAAGATGCAAGAAAAGAAGACTCTGACTCAGTAGCCCACCGATAACATCTGGATGATGAGATCTCAACCATGTGAAGAGGTTCCTAGTGTTAATATTGTCACATGAAGTGGCATAACTACCAAGGAGGATAAAGGGAAGCAATCATAGGAAAACGTATGGGTTCGCAAGGCTACTGACAAGGAGGATGGACTTGATGTAAGTAAATAAAAGGAAATATTTATGGAAGGAAAAAGGAGCTTTGCGGATGCGTGAGATTCTACATCAAGGACTTAAAATACGTGAACGGGAAAGTTTGAGGATGTTGGTACTGTGTAGGAGGCAGACCCTTCATTATTAGCATCCTTTTCAAAAACCTACATGAAGCTAAGGGATAAGAAGGCAGTAGAAGGACTACAATAATCGATAGATAATTGCACTGGAAATAATAAGCCACCACCAGAACAATGCGTGGTACATAAGGTGGGAAAAATGAAGAAAAGGCCTAGTCGAGAAATGAGGTTGACTGCACATATAGGAGAGTTCAAAATGGACTAGGTAGTTATTGATTTAGAGTCTGATGCAAATGTTCTTCCAAAGAAAACTTGGGAAAGAATTGGAAGACCAGTGCTATAGTGGTCCCCAATCTAGCTGAGAATGATAAATCAACAAAATATTATTCCCATTGGGTACCTACATGGAGTGATTGTGGATGTTGAAGAGGCACGCTCCATACCCAATTTTGAAGTAATCGAAATAGTGGATGATAGTAACCCATACCCAACGTTTCTTGGAATTGATTGGTCATTTGATATGAACACAATCATCAACCTGAATAAACATAGTATGACATTTGAAAAGAAAGAACTAAGTGTTATTGCGCCATTGGATCCAGCCGAGGGTGTACGATATACTTAACCAGTCCATGATTATGAGTACAATGACGATATTGAGAAGATCTATAAGCCTACTGTGCGAGATGAAGATTGGATCAACCGTACAGTGCATGGGTGAATTACGTGGGAGAAGGATAGCTCATGTAATTCAGATTCATATGAGGAGATTGAACACTGGAAAACTAGGTTGCATGAGGTATTGTCATTGTAATGCAATAGGCTTACAAAGTCACTCTGATGTATATCCACTGAGGTACGTCACTTACCATATTATGATGCCTTAGAGGATGTAGATTTATTTCTAGATAAATTTAAAAAGGATGTACTGGATGAACATCAATTCCAAGCACTCGACATCGCACTGAGAGCTACACCTGTCATATGGTGGGGTACACGTAAGAACAACTTTGCAGACTTGAAGGAATAAGGTAGATGATGAAGCTATAGTTTGAATATGCCAATAATTGAATTATGGAGAAATACACAAGAAAGGCAGACCCGTGCGAGCATATGGCCTAATGGATGAAAGCATGGGGATAAGAACCATAGCCATAATGGGTTCATATATTCGACCATACCTTGGATACAATTCCAATGAACTGGTATCTGGAAACGAAGCTGCGACGTGGAACAATAGAATGGGATGTTTTGAAAGAAATTTTTCTGTTAACTTTTGGTTTTGAAGATGGATATGAGTGTATTGACGAAGTGTTATAGGAGATCAAAGTTGCAATATTCAAAATGCCCGAAGATCCTGTTGCATCGGTACATATATACTGGAGCACACCATTGTGCCATGCTCTTGAGTGATACAATGTAACCACTAAGGAAGGCGAAGAAGATCCTAGGAACATTAATATTCCTGAGTCAGAAGGACAACACGATGTTGTCGAGCCTGAGGTAGAGGTTCTTGATATTTCACAACCCTTGAAGACTAAGCAGGTGAATTTTGGATCAGAAGCATAGCCAAAGTTTGTAAACATCAACGAATTTTGGGATGAATATAGTGGACAAATTTGTGGAGCTACTATGGGAGTATCAGGACTTGTTTCCCACCAATTTCTCTGATTTGAAAGGGAATGTAGGGGATCTGAGTGTCATGAAGATCACTCTAAATCCTGATGTGAAGCCAGTGAAGAAGCGTGCTTACCGGTTGAATCCTAAGTATAAAGAAAAGGTGTGAAGGAATTAAATAATATGGTTGCATATGCGATTATTGAACCTGGAGGAATCACACTGGGTTAGTCCTACGGTGGTTCAAGAAGAGAAGACGTAAGGTGAAAAATGGATATCCATAGTCTTGAGGATGTCCACTATCCATTTCCTACACCATTCACAGATGAAGTACTAGAAAATGTCGGAGGTTAGGAAGCTTATTTATTTATTGATGGGTTCTCAGGGTAGCATAAGATCAAGATTGCAGTGAAGGATAGAAGTAAGAATACCTTCGATAGTGAATGGGAGTGTTTCTAGTATATAGTTATGCCTTTTAGACTTAAGAATGTCCCTGCAATATTTTCTAGGGTTGTAGTCACAACATTCAAGGGGTTTATTCAAAAATTTTTGGAGGTATTCTTCAATGATTGGACTATGTTTGGGCTAGTTAAGGGACATGTTTCTAGTATTTTCCTTATGTTGGACACTTGTCGGAAGTATAAAATATCCCTTAATTTGAAGAAATGCAGATTATGCGTACCGTACGGGATACTATTGGGTCATGTAATCTGTAAGCAGGAGTTGATGGTAGACCCTGCCAAAATTGCAGTGATTATTAATCTGGAGCCTTTAAAGAATGTCAAGCAACTACACATGACGTTGGGCCACACTGGGTATTACAAGAAATTCATCAAGACATACATGCAAATTACTGCACCCATGGAAAGATTGCTGAAAAAGGATGTGTTGTTTTGTTGGGACGATGATTCCCAGAAGAGTTTGGATGTTTTGAAGGAAAAAATGGCCACCACACCCATTTTAGTGTTCCTAGACTAGAAGAGGATTTCCATGTCCATTTAGATGCCTTCTGCATAGCCTTGGGCATTGTGCTGACTCAACCAAGTAAAGGTGACACTGATCATCCGAAAGCATTTGCAAGTAGAAAGTTGTCAATGGACGAAAATAATTATTCCACCACAGAGCACGAAGGACTAGAAATGGTGTATGCACTTCAAAATGTACACAAACCATTCTGCTTTGAAGTACCTGGTCAACAAGCTTGTGTTGGGGGGGGGATCTGTTGATGGTTGCTGCTCTTTCAGGAATATGACTTTGAGGTTATTGTGAAGCCAGGGCACCTGAATGCTAGACCAAATCACCTTTCACAGATTGAGAATGGTGACAAACCTAAAAATATGGAGAAGGGATTGCGTGATTCACAACTCTTTGTTGTGCGTGGTGCTAATGACCATTTTGCATATATAATCCAATTCTTGTCTACAAGTACAACTCATGAAGTGTATTTGACATAACAAAAGAAGGAATTGGTGGTACAGGCTACATATTTCTCTATTATCAGTGGACATTTATATAAAATGGGATCTATTGAAGTATTGCGCAGGTATGCCTCATGGTATGAACGGAAAAGTATCTTTGCTAAAGTGCATGGAAGGGTTGTCACAAGACATTATGCGAGAAGAGAAATTGCATAGAAGATTTTACAAGCAAGACTATGGTGGTTAATTGTGCATAAGGGTTCCAAGGTTATTGTAGGGAATGTGATGTCTCCCAGAGAATGGGAAGGTCATCACGAAGGGATGAATTGTACTTGAACCTGCCGATGTCATTACAATCATTTAATAAATGGGTGATAGACTTCTTAAGGCCAACCAATTCAACCACTCAGAAAGAAGACAAGTGCTAGATATATCATTACAATGACTAAATATTCAACACAGTGGGCTGAGGCACAACCTGTGAAGGATTGTAGCACCACCACAGTTGTGAAGTTCATCTTCAATTATATTTTGTCTCAGTTTTCCTACCCGAAGATCTTCATGAGCAATAGAGGTTTGCACTTCTTAAATGATACAATTACTACTCTTCTCAAAAAATTCTAGATGTATCACCAAAATAATATGTCGTATCATCCTCAAGCGATTGGCACAGTGGAGGCATTCAACAAAATCTTGGAAAACACCTTAACAATATTTGCAATGTGAAGAGAAATGACTGGGATGTGTGCATACATGTTATTCTATGGGTGTATATAACTACCTGCAAAAAGTTGACGGGACAAACACTGTTCAGATTGGTTTATGGATAGGAAGCTATAATATCAATGGAGTACATAGTGCCCAGTTTGTGAATTGTTGCAGTTACAGACATGACCGATCGTGATACCATGGAAGAATGCCTCATGCAGATCGTTGAGTTGGAGGAAGATCGCTTCTTGGTGGGTTTCCATCAGCAGGTACAAAAGGATCGTGAAAAGGCTTGGCATGACTATCATATCAAATAGCACACCTTTAAGAATGAAGATTTGGTATTGTTGTATGACAATAAGTTCACGAAGCTTCTGGGGAAGTTCCAAATGCATTGGTTGGGGCCGTATATTATTAAGGAGATTACAGATGGAGGCATAGTTCGACTCATGAATATGAATGGGGAATTATTTCCAGAAAAATTCAATGGAATTCTGTTGAATTTGTACAAGGGTGATCCCACCCCTACACAATGACTATATTGTGGGATAGTCTTACTGTTCCAGGCAGTTATAAGGGAACGTAGGAATATAAACTACATTGCTAAAAGGAAGGTTGGGTGAAGTGATAAGTCTACATGACATATCAAGGCAAGGCATAGAGGAAAGTTTCGATGAAAGATATGCACTAGGATGGTGGGTGCTGCGTAGCTGGGCCAAAAAGTGAATGTTGGAAGCAATGTAGCTGATTGGATGGTAATTTTTCTATAAAGTGAGCAGCGAGGGGCATTTAAGATGCATATCTTTGGAAATATGGTACCAAACACGCATTAATGATAGGGAATTGGAGGGAACAAATAGATTTGAATTCAAATTGAGCTATAAATATGGCATCCCACTCCACATTCAAAAAATTTGCTTCCTAAGAATTTTCCTTAAGCTATTTCTCTTTTGATTGTGTCTAGAATAGTGTTGTATGTCTAATAAGGATTGGGAGAGATTTATTTCACAGACGAGATTTGAAAAATTTCTTGATTGTTAGCATGAGATATTCCTCAAGAGAATGACTGCAATGAAACTTGAGACAGAGCCGATCCAACTTGTACCTACAGGGTTGCCTACTACTGCACCTCAGCAAAAATTTGTGCGCAAATCGCCGAGGAAAAACCCAACCAAAATCCACTAGAAGGGAAAGATGGACAGGTCCAAAAAACTAATGGAATCCCTAGACTTGGACAAGGAATAAATACGTGAGAGAGTAGAGGAAATTGGCGCAAAAGAGGTTGAGTCGATAATTAGGCTACTGCCAAATATACCACCTAGAAAATCCATGGCTAAAGTGCCCAAAGATTTGGATTCTGCAAAGTTTATGGTCTCAACACCTTTGTTTCTGAAGAAAGTGTTGTTTGAGTGACCGTTGCTGGCCCATATACCAAACTTGAAAATGGAGGATTATGACTTGGGGGACCATGAGAGGTTTCCACAATTGGTGTCGAGTAAGTACCTTAAGAAGGTCTATTATGAAGAGTCGGACGTCACGCGGATTGAGCCAATGAAATGGGTGGTTGGAGTTAGTGGTGCAAGGCTCCTAAATATGTTGTGGGTGTCACACTTCAGTCACACCATTATTAATATAGTTTGTGTGCTCCACTTGTTGACACTAGTGCATGATGGGTGCCTCTAGTTGGAAGGGCCCATCCTGATCACTAACATGTTGATCCACATAATAACATTTCTTCCATACCAAGGAGTTGACCCTGTGGAGGCTTTCATAGGAGAGTCACAGGAAAAGAATTTGGTGGACCAAATGAAGAGTGATTTTATCTTGGTCAAGAATTTGTGCAGGTACTCCAATCAATTCATCTCAGATGGTGCGTACAGTTTGTTGCACAAATATTGGCTAGTAATATTATGAGGAAGCGTCACATCAATGAAGTGTTGGTGCTAGTCATTTCTTTGGCTGCACAGTGCCCCAAAGGAGTCTAGTATAACTCAGCTCAATATCTATGTCATGAATTTTTGGAGGACAGCAGAGAGGCCCGAGATGAGGGCAAGGCATTCCACTACATGTGGTTGTTGTTATTCATCACGTTGGTGGCATGGAGGATGCCTGAAGAAAGCTAATTCCCTCATTCAGACTCGAACTTACCTGAGGAAACAAAGTTCACTTCGCTACGGGCTACCAAAGGCCCCACACAAGTGATGGAGATGAATATATTTTGGTCATGTTTGAGTCAGAGCTAAGGATGGTGATTAACCAGCAACCAAGGTTATTACCAAGTTTGCACGAGCAATACGTCAATGTCATAGATTTCAAGGAAGATTTCCATAATCTACACATCCATGAAAAGAAAGATGCTAAGGGCATATGGCACAAGTTTCCTTACTTAGTCATCGAGGATGATATTGTAGGGGTTGTCAGTAAGTGGCCAAAAGACTGGCTCATCTCTTCTGATGTCGGCATAGGTACCAGTAAGGTTGCTGAAGGTGTAGCAACGCAGACCACGACACGGACCACAACTACCATGGCCATAGAAAAGACGAAGGAAACATAGAAGGCTTCTGCTAAAGAAAAGGTTGCGGCAAGATAAAAGGCAACACAATAGAAAGAATTTATTGCAAAGGAGAAAGAAGCGATTGCCAAGGAAAAAGAAACAATAAAGGAAAAGACTACATCGTAGGCCACCATTGACCTCGGTGAGTCAGACATAGAGCGAATGGATGTGGAGGAAGAGATAGAGGGAGAAGAGGAAGGGGATGTAGGCTTGGATTCCCCCTTCATTGTCAAGAAGATGCAAAAAAGGAGTTCGACAGGGCCACCTAAGAAGAAAAAATTAGATAAATCAGTGAGCGCAATGCCTTTGGTCCTCACAGAGGGGGACCTAGATGAAATTGGGGATGTGGTCTACGATGCAACGACGGATATTTGAGGCCACTTTGAAGAGCAGTACCAAAAAACACTAGCTAAGGTACAACAAGGTTTGCAGTAATTGCAAGTCCAAACTAGTCTCATTCAAGCGAGTGTGGGATAGGTGAGAAAGAAGCAAGCAAGTGGGTCAGCCCTGGAAGAAGAACTCACATTGGATCTCATCACAGTAAAACTACCGAAGGGGTCCCTATGCGTCGACTCAGCAGAAGGTAGGCTAGACCTATTAAATATGAAGAATTTGAGTCTGAATCTGGTCATGCTTCCCATTCAGACTCTCCATGGGCTGCACCAATGATCCAGCTGGATATTGGTGGCCACCCATCAAGTCCACTTGGAGCCCCACCATTCTTTCTTAAAACTTTTCAGTTTCCTTAATTGTAGCATAGTTTACTATTTTTAGCAGTTTTTCGGGTCCTAAACTTCTAGAGACATTTTGAGGCCCTAAACGACATTTTTTGGGAAAATTGGGAGCAACATGGGTCCATGAACCAAAGTTGGAGTTCTTGGATAGATATTTCTAATGAGATATTGTGCGCATCAAATGGAGATCGTATGCCAAAGTTACAACCCTGGGAAGTTGATGTACCAATTTACCCAAACGAGACCCACAATTTGGCCTTTCATCTTCTAGCGTTAGGTTTTTGGATGTTTAGGGTTTTCCATTGTTTCTCAATAATAAATAGGCCTTCAAGCCTCATTGTAACATAGTTTAGAGGCATGTAGCCACCACATCTCTTCTCAGAGATAAGCTACCATCGCCCTAGCTGGTTTATTTCCATTTATGTTTGTAAGCATATTTCAGTATGCTACATTAATTAAATGAAGTATTATTTCCACTGCATCTCTGTGTTTATGGTTATCTCTGTAACTTTGTGTGTTCCTGTTTAAATTCAGATCAGTGATATCAAAGCAGTCTTCTTTTTCTCTATTTTTATTTGCATCTCCCCAACGAGTTAGAGATATAAGAAGTTAGGGCTTGAACTGGTCGAACCTTTGTAAGACCAGCCTCGTAAATCTCGACAGCCTCCCATGTCAGATGAAAAGAAAGATGAGGGGGCAAGAGATCCTATCAAAGTCTTTCTCGAAGAAGCCCGTGAGTGACAAAGGAACGTGATGATGGACAGTTTTGCCCAAATCCTTCAGTGGCTACCCAGGGGTGAGACATTGGCTTCCAACAGCTACTCTAGAAACACCAAACTGTTTCAGGTACAAGTTAATTTTGAAATCCCCATATTCGAGGGTCAGATAGATGTAGATGTCATCGTTAAATGGTTAAATCTGCTAGAGGGTTATGTTTCTATTCATGATTTTTCCAGTCGGGAAAATATTATTTTCGCTCTTCTCAAAGCAGCCCCCCACGTCAAGGACTTGTGGGAAACGTACTGCGAGCAAAAGGATGAAAGTACAGGCTCACTATTTTCAGTTGCACCCACTTGGAATTCATTCTGGGATGCCATTAAGGAGTAGTATTACCCTGTCAGAAGCTATGAGGATCAATACATGAAGTGGACCACGCTGCGGCAGGGAAAGGACCAATATGTGCCGAAGTTTACCAATATTTTCCATACCCTTTGCACAAACTTGGGTATCAAGGATTCAGAGCAGCATTTGATACTGAAATACCGCAGCTACCTGCACAAGTACATCCAGGAAGAAATAGAACTCCTAAACATATCCTCACTCAGCATGAAATACCAATATGCCATCAAGGTCGAGCGAAAGTTTAAATAGAAGAAGCGAGACTTTGGATCTGCAAATCCGAAGCAAGGGAAAGGTGCCCCCAAAATAGAGCAAAGGACAAAGACAAGGCGGGGTGGCCCAAGATAACCTGCAAAAGATGCAAACAAAGAACAGTGTCATGAAGCCGAAAAATGACACGGAAAGTGGTGTGAGTTCCATAAGAGCTCCACTCACAACACAAGTGAGTGTCGGGCCAAGCAGTCACTAGTGACCAAGCTAAAGGTTTCAGAAATAGATTCATGTTCCAACTCAGAGTCAGAACTCGACAAGGGGAATGACAAAGGGAAGCAGATTATCGATGTGGAGTCCAACACCACCGTTGCCACCACGAAGATCCAGAAGGAGGAACCCGAAGATCTAGAGGAGGAGGAGCATCTCTTCCACTCCTAGATGTGGGTAAAGGGCTCCCCGCTACAATTCATTGTCAACAGCGAGAGCCAAAAGAACCTCGTTTCGATAGAGGCCATGAGGTATCTAAGGTTACTGACCACAACACATCCACAACCGTACACCATTAGGTTGCTTCACCAAGGACATGATCTTTGCATGAGCCAGTAGTGTTGCCTTCCATGAAACATCAAGCTCTTGACGGATGAGGTATAGTGTGACATTTCTCTCCTTGAAGTTTGTGATGTATTATTAGGAAAACCATACTTGTGGAGGTGACATGCTTTATATGAATCAAGGCCCCGTGTTGTTATTGTTACATTGGGAAGTAAGTTGTACAGGATACTAGAGGTAACACTACCTACCGCAATCTCTTTAGTTAATGCAAATCAATGCAGTAAGCTCATTTACAAATTTGGGAAATTTGTTTTCTTGATGATACGCCCTCGACGAAAGAAGAAGATGGTGGCCACAACCTCCAAACAGGGCCCCTCCACACGAAAAATATAGATGGACAAGGTCATGGAGGAGTACGAAGACATCTTCACCTCCCCCACAGGGGTTCCTCTGCATTGGTAGGTCAAGAACTCCATCAATTTGACCCTAGGTACGTTGTTGCCTAATGGACCAATCTATTGGCACTCTATTCTGGAGAACAATAAAATCAAGAGGAAAATTCATGAGCTACTGCAGAAAGGTCACATCCGTCTGAGTTCATCGCCCTGTGGGAGCCCGATTGTGTTGGTGGAAAAGAAGGATGGGGCTTGGAGAATCTGTATGACTATCGAGCACTGAACAAGATCACTGTCCATACTTGGTACCCGATCCCATAGATTGATGACCTCTTGGACCAACTAAAGTATGAAAAATATTTCAGCAAGATCAATTTGAAATCAAGATATCACCAAGTACCAATTGAACCCTTCAATATGTGTAAGACTGCCTTCAAAGCCAAGGAGGTCCTTTTCAAATGGTTAGTTATGCCTTTCGGATTGATGAATGCTCTTGCAACCTTCATGAGGCTATGGATGACATCTTGCTTCCATTCACCAACTCATTTGTAGTGGTATACTTGGATGACATCTTGATCTTTAACCAGAGTTGGGAAGAGTGCCTCCAACACATCCGACACATTCTCCAAACACTGCGACAACACAAGTTATGTGCCAATTTGGAGAAATGCACTTTTGGCATGACCCAGGTTTAGTATCTGGGATAAAATATTGATGAACGGGGGTGCATGGGGATGTAGCAAAGATCCAAGTCATTCGGGATTGGCTATCTCCAACCACTCTGACAGTGCTCCACAGCTTTCTAGGTCCTACCAACTTCTACTGCAGGTTCATGTTGGGATTTTCTCATATCACTTGGCCCTTGAGTCAAGTCACCAAGGGAGGAGCGAAAGGATAAATTATTTTGGTCTAAATATCAATAGAAGGCATTCATAGAGTTGAAAGATTTCCTCTGCTCGGCACCAATGCTCGCATTACCAGACTTGCAACAACCATTTTGTAGAAATTTTGAATAATATGACACTTATTCACAGAGATTATCCTGATTATACACTATTTTCATAATCATGCATAATACATAACCTCCTCTACGTTGATAATCAATTTATGGAATTAAAACATCAATCGCATGCGCACATTGAAGCATCAATCAGACATATCAACACAGTATGTACCCAGGGAAAGCATACAGTTGAAAACCCCCAACTATATGTATATTATATTGATTGAGAACATGTAACAAGACATAGTACAATACTCCTCACAAGTACTCAGTACTATCTCCACCTGTTACACACAAACTAGCTCAGATCTGAATCAATCACTAGCTCAAATCTCCTCCACTGCTTGCCTGCCTCCACTGCGCAATACTTGTTGAGAATACTGATGAGAATAGATGAGAATGGCTGAACCAAACTCGTATTTCCCTTGTGTAACACTACGCAATCCTCATTGGCAATACTCAATCCATTGATTGTGCAAATCACATGCACAACTATAGTCATAACTGACAGCTGTCTTGCCCTTTCACTCACCTCTAACACTTGTCTCCACTGAATTGTACATGCATTGAGTTAACTGATGTATTCCTCAGTTGATTTATGAGTTAATAATTAGTGAATTAATTAATAACTACTTCACACCACTCAACACTAGTGTATTTGTTAGTTAGACTACATACAACTAGTTCAACTAAGTCAAACTGAACACAACTCCATCAACTCCTCATTCAACTCCACGGAACTCAACCACTTGAGTTCTAACTAAAGTCCTTCATGCAATAGCTCAACTAACCCATATGAAAAGCATATTTCCTTCTAGCAGTTGCACGTGCCACATCTGTAGCTCGAACTGAAGTGCTCCAAGAGAATAAGATAATGTTTATAGTCCAAATATTATTAAGAGCTAATAATATTTGACTGTTCTATTTTTAGCCCGGCAGTCTAAAAATAGACTCCTTCCATATGTATAAAAATAGAAGTCCATCTATTTTTACCAACTTGACCAATCATCCACAAATAGCATCCTGCAACTCATAGACTATGATCCATATGTCTAAAAATAGACTTTGTGCCAAAAATAGCCACCAAGCCCACTTAGTGAAGGCGACTTCGTTTCACTAAGCTCCATCATCTTGTTGCATTTTCAACACTCCCTCTCAACAAGATATGGATTATCTGCAACCCTTATCCTGTCTCTATGGTATTCAAATTTGCTCCTGGTGAGCATCTTCATCAAGATATCATCATCCTGATCCTCCGTGGGAATATACGAAAGTAACATGATTCTCCGTTGCACACAATCTCTGATATGATGGTACCTGATGTCAATGTTTCTATCCGTTGGGCTCCCTGCCCAATCTGCATCCGTGAAGCCACATAGCTTCACCTCATCCTCCTGTCGGTAACACAATCCATATCCCGATGTGCCTCTGAGATAATGCAATACATGCTTGCCTCCATGCATGTTGAAGTTGTCCAGTATCTCTTGGGCATACTTACCCTGAGAAATAAATAGTCCATCACTACATTGCCTCACTTTGTAGATCCATCTTGAACCCACCACTGATTTCCCCTTCGGTCTTGGGACAATCTCCCATTCACTATTTCTGACAATTGAATCACACTCTTCCACCATGGCATCTACCCATGCAGGATCCTCCATAGCTTCCTCGAAAGAGGATGGCTCAGTCACGACACATTTGCTCACAGGAGCCATGTATCCAGTATACAGATCAGGTGCTTATCTCTATCTGCACTTTGTTGTAGGTGGTCCTACAACCTTCTCTGCATCTTGAGCCAGTCGCTCAGCTTCTGTAGTGTGCTTTCGCCCTCTTATGGTTGGCGCTGCATGAGTGGTATCTTCCACCCCATGAACTTCATCTTGTGGCTAATCCACATCCTGAAGCTCATCCTTAGGAACTAAGAGCTCCTCATCTACATGCAAGTGTGGCTCCCTCTCAAGCGAACACTTCATGGCTTTCTCCTCCTGAAATTTTATATCCCGTCGCACAACAGTCTTGCGACTGTCTGGCAAATACACACGATAGTTGTGGGGCGTATCAGTGTACCCCACAAATATCCCAACCTCTGCAGTCGGCTCCAGCTTCTTTCTGGCATCCTTCATCACATGCATGTAAACAGGAGAACCAAAAATCCTCAAATGGGAAATATCAGGCCTCTTACCAAAATAAGCCTCCTCGAGTGTACTCATGCCAAGTATCTTGTGAGGACAACGGTTCTACACATATACTGCAATATTGCATGCCTCCACCCACAAGTGAAGGGGTAGGCCCTAATCATGCAACATCGCTCGTGCAGCACCCACGATCGTTCTATTCTTCTGCTCAGCAACCCCGTTCCGCTGTGGGTTATGGGGAGCTATGAGCTCTCTTCGAATCCCTTCTGTGCTGCAGAAGTCCTTGAACTTGCCAGAGATGAATTCACCACCATTATCGCTCCTAAGAGCCTTCACCTTCTTCCCTGATTCCTTCTCGAACAGTGCTTTGAACTCACAGAACTTTGAGCATGTCTCACTCTTCTTCTGCATGAAGAAGATCCAACACTTTCTAAAGAAATCATCAGAAAAGATCACATAATACCTGTGCTTTGTTGTCGAAGCTACTGAGAAAGTTCCACACACGTCTGTGTGAATTCTCTTAAGGATCGTCGTGGTGCAACTATCCTTCTCGTGAAAGGTGGCTTTCACAAATTTTCCCAAAATACACCCCTTGCACTGATCTGACTGTGCAACAGTGCCTTTAGGAAGCCCAGTATAGATCTGCTATAGTATCTTCAAGGCTCCATGGTGAAGGTGGCCCAATCTCTAGTGCCACATCTCTCCATCATCCCGGCTCACCACTCCTTCTGCCTTGCATGCCATTGCTGAGCAGCCATCTACATGCAACTAATAAAGGTTCTTGACTCGAACCCCTATCTTCTGGGTTTCTCCAGTTGTCTTACTGCGCAGGAAAGCCTTTCCCTCGCTGAAAACAACATCTTCCTTGTCTTCTAACATCGCACAGAGATAAGATTCTTCTTCAATCCTGGAACATGCATCACTTCCTTCAATACGAAGGGTTTACCAGACTCCCTCTCAAAGGAAATGGTATTGATACCAGTCGCACTATATCTACCATCATCACCCATCTCGATGTGCACTCCAAGATCTATCTCATCCAGATCATAAAACAAATCTCGATCTCCTGTCATGTGAAAAGATGCACCACTGTCCAAGAACCATACCGATCCCATCACACTTGATACCAAGCATGCGATCAGTGAAGAATCCAGCTCAAACTGTGAGGCTAAGGCCTCTCTCACTGCAGATCCAGCAGATTGCTTATTTTTCTTCTTCTTCGGACAATTTGTGGCATAGTGTCCATGCTGGTGACAGTAAAAACACTTCACCTTGGACATGTCCTGGTTCTTGCCTTTTGCACCAGAATGAGAAGATTTCTTGTTCTTCCCCTTCTTTGCTTTAGCGGCCAAAGCTCAATTTTCTTCATCAGATGCATTTGATGAAGATCTGTCCCTGGTATTCTGCCTGATCTCCTCTTGCACAAGATCCGACCAAAGTCTCTCCCATCCTGGCAATTTCTCCTGACCATTGACAGAGTCCTGATAGGAATGCCAACTCTTCTGAAGACCAAGTAGAGCCAATCTCACCAAGTCCTCATCATTGACAGTCAACCCCACACTTCCTAGCTCATCCCAGCATTGGGTGAACTTCGTGAGATACTTGGGCATACTGTCTCCTTTCTCAGCTTTGATGTTTTTGAGTTTATCCTTGAGCACCAACTTCCTCTAGTCACACTTGCTTTGGAATAGATCTGTCAATGCTTTCCACATCAATTATGGAGAAGCCTTTCCACGGAGGTTGGACACAATGTGATCCCTCACGCCCTCCAATAGAATCCTTCGACACTTTGTTGTCTTCTTTTTCCAAGCCTCAACTTGAGCAGCTTCAGTAGGCTTTGGGACTTCAGTATCTATGAACACCTTCAACCCATTGTCATCTAACACCGCCTCCATCCTGTCCTTCCATACAATATAGTTCGAGCTGCCATCAAGGGCATACTCCAATCGCAATCCATTGAAAGACATTTCAACTTTGACACCAAGAAAACACTGCTGCAAATTCGAATTCCACCAGCTCAAAACTCAACTGCTTCTGATCTAAAATTCATGAGAACGAAGTATTTATCATATAGAGATTGACTGTATGGGCATTCACCAGATATCTCACCTTCCAAAAGAAGGATGAATCTAGAAGCTACCTGGCCCGATTACAGACTCTGCCTAAAGAAATAAAATGTAATCACTTCCTGAATAATAGATCTGATGATCAACTTCGCACTGATATCATGTAGAAATCTCTTCTACAAATTAGCTAGCTCTGATACCATGTAGAAATTTTGAATAATATGACACTTATTCATAGAGATTATCCTGATTATACACTATTTGTGGAATCATGCATAATACATAACCTCCTCTACATTGATCATCAATTTACGAAATTAAAACATCAATCACATGCGCACATTGAAGCATCAATCACACATATCAACATAGTATGTACCCGGGGAAAGCATACAGCTGAAATCCCCCAACTATCTATATATTATATTGATTAAGAACATGTAACAATACATAGTAAAATACTCCTCACAAGTACTCAGTACTATCTCCACTTGTTACACACAAACTAGCTCAGATCTGAATCAATCATTGGCTCAAATCTCCTCTGTTGCTTGCCTGCCTCCACTACACAATACCTGTTGAGAATACTGATGAGAATAGATGAGAATGGATGAACCAAACTCGTATTTCCCTTGTGTAACACTACGCAATCCTCATTGGCAATACTCAATCCATTGATTGTGCAAATCACATGCACAACCATAGTCACAACTGACAGTTGTCTTACCCTTTCACTCACCTCTAATACTTGTCTCCACTGAACTTTCCATGCACTAAGTTAACCGAGGTATTCCTCAATTGATTTATGAGTTAATAATTAGTAAATTAATTAATAACTAATTCACACCACTCAACACTAGTGTATTTGTTAGTTAGACTAAATACAACTAGTTCAACTAAGTCAAACTGAACACAACTCCATAGAACTCAACCACTTGAGTTCTAACTGAAGTCCTTCATGCAATAGCTCAACTAACCCATAAGAAAATTGTATTTCCTTCTGGCAGTTGCATGTTCCACATCTGTAGCTTGAACTGAAGTGCTCCAAGAGAATAAGATAATGTTTATAGTCCAAATATTATTAAGAGCTAATAATATTCGATTGTTCTATTTTTAGCCAGGAAATCTAAAAATAGATTCTGCCCATATGTCCAAAAATAGAAGTCTATCTATTTTTACCAATTTGACCAATCATCCAAAAATAGCATCCTGCAACTCATAGACCATGATCCATATGTCTAAAAATAGACATAGTCTAAAAATAGACTTTGCGCCAAAAATAGCCAGCAGGCCCACTTAGTGAGGGCAACATCTTTTCACTAAGATCCATCATCTTGTTGCATTTTCAACACATTTGAGGTCGAGACAGATGCCTCTAACTATGCTATTGGGGTAGTCCTTACTCAACACAAGCATCTAGTGGCATATCACAGTGAGACACTTTCAGACACAGTCCGGAAATATCCTACTTATGACAAAAAGATGTATTCCATTGTGCGAGCCTACGACAATGGAAGAATTACATTTTGGGGAAGGAAACGGTCATCCGCACAGACCACTGACTGTTGTAGTTCATATAGACCCAAGGGAAATTGTAGAATGATCGCCATTTGAAGTGGTCCACATACCTGCAATAGTTCCATTTTAATATCAAGTATAAGAAGGGTAGCACCAATAATGCTTCAAATTGCCTCACTCGACCACCGATCATGGCATTAACCATCGTGCTCAAATCTTGTGGGCACGAGACTTCTGATTGGCCACATCTCTACAAAAGTGACCCAGAATTCAGCCACACATACTAGACACTCATGGAGGTTCAACATGTTCCAGATTTTCGCCTTCAGGATGCCCTGTTATGCCAGCTGGGTCACCTGTGTGTTCCTTCAAGCGAGCGTGCCAAGATGATTTGGGAAACACACTACAGTAAATCTGTTGGGCATTTCAGGGTCAAGAAAACGGTGGTAGTACTGCAGAAGTATTTCTATTGGTCAAATCTTTGATAGGATGTCGGGAAGTACATTAGATCATGCACTTCCTGCATCATTACCAAACTGACCATCAAGAAGCAAGGCCTTTATACCCCGCTACCTACCCCCAGTCGACCTTGGGAATGCATCTCCATGGATTACATGTCAGGCCTTCCTTCCACTAAGCATGGAAATCACTGTGTTTTTGTGGTCACCGAAAGGTTCTCGAATATGGCCATTATGGCGGTCTGCAAGAAGAATATCACAGAAGATGCCACTGCTAAACTCTTCTTTGAACCAATGTGGCCACACTTTGGGATCCCACAGTCTATCATCTTAGATCGGGACAGCAAGTTCCTCAGTACATTTTGGTCCAGTCTCTAGTTGATGTTGGACACCAAACTCACTAAGTCCACAACCTTCCATCCTCAAACTAATCGTCAAACAAAGGTTGTACACATTCTACACATGTACAACTCAAAGCATCCAAACACATGGGATGAGAGCCTCCCCTATCTTTAGCATAGCTACAACCAGGCTCTACACAACTTGACTGGCCACAACCCTTTTTAGGTGGGCTTGGGATTCCAACCATTATGTCACATTGATGTGGCCATGCCATTTGCAGCTACTCATGCAGGTTTGGCTCATGTCCAGTCTAAAACAGATAAGGAAAACAACTTCATTGAGCACATCCAACATAATCGCCATAAATTCCATGATATCTTGGAGAAATCAAATGCCAAGTATAAGCAATGACATGATCAACATTTGGTGACACATAAGTTTTAAGTGGGTGACAAAGTCTGGTTGCATTTGCAAAAAGAATGCCTTACCGGAGCCTATCGAAAACTTAGACCACTCAGATATGGTCCTTACACCATTACCAAGGCTATTGGAGACAATGTATTTGAGCTCAGCATTCCCCCACTCCTTGGCCTGCACCCAGGGTTCAATATCGATTGCCTTTGGCCATACTTTCCACCATTACTAGACACATCCGACATTACAAAACAACTCACACCCACAGAGATAAATCCAGATTGCATGGAACAGGTTGCAACTAATCAGATCATGAACACACAGATCAAGCACACTCGCCAGCAAAATATCCAACCGTATCAAGTTGTCAAAGCAGGCCAACTCCTTCACCAGGGCAAGTGGCTCACCAACGAGCAAGCTCAATAGAAGTTTCCTCATCTCATGGAGGAACTCAACGCAATGGGGACCATTGCTTCCTAAGGGGGTAGGAATGATCTAGGTGGATATTGGTGGCCACCCGCCAAGTCCACACGGACCCCCACCATTGTTTCTTTCAGCTTTTCAGTTTCCTTAATTGTAGCATAGTTTACTATTTTAGCATCTTTTCGGGTCTTGAACTTCTGGAGCCTTTTTGAGGCCCTAAATGACATTTTTTTGGGAAAATTGGGAGCAACATGGACCCATGTTGTTCTTCCCAAAGTTGGAGTTCTCAAATAGATCTTCTTAACGAGATATTGTGTTTGTCAAATGGAGATCGTATGCCAATGTTACGACCCCGGGAAGTTGATGTACCAATTTACCCAAATGGGGCCCACAGTTTGGAATTTCATATTCTAGGGTTAAGTTTTTGGATGTTTATGATTTTCCATTGTTTCTCAATAATAAATAGGCATTTGATCCTCATTGTAACACAGTTTAGAGGCATGTAGCCAACACATCTCTTCTCAGAGATAAGCTACGATCGCCCTAGCTGGTTTATTTCCATTTATGTTTGTAAGAATATTTCAGTATGTTACATTAATGAATGAAGTATTATTTCCATTGCATCTTTGTGTTTATGGTTATCTCTATAATTTTTTGCATTTATATTTAAATCTAGATAAACCAAGGGGTGTTTGACAAACTAAGGATTCGGGAACAACGTGAACTGTTGATCACCAATGAGGTAAAAACCAATAATCATCATATATTTGAGGAAAGGGCACAGGCCCTCAAAGAAAAGGAGGAGGTAATGACGTGAAGTTAGTAGCTAGAAGAAGTTATTGCACAAACCTGTATTGAGCTTCCTGAGCTCCATATTATAGCAAAAACAACCCCGACAGAGAAAATTCAGGAGCTGGCTACTACAATAAGTGCATCGAAGGAGGAAATTGGCAAAGTCAGGTTTGAGATGCAGCTGGAAATATTTGAGTTAAAATGTAAGCCACAACCCACTACCCCTCCAGAAGTTAGAGAGCAATGTGAAGTTGCTATTAAAAAAGAGATTACCAACTTGGAAGTTGTAGTCAAGGGATGCACTTAGTTATTTGAACAGGCCATGGAACTGTGGACCTCACTGCAGGAGGATCTAACTCTGCAGAAGATTGAGGTAGTGCAGAGGTTCACACAATTACAGAAAAGAAAGCTCATCTAGAGAGAGATCGATGAGCATCGTCGAAAGGAAGTAATCATATATTCAAGGGTGCAACCCTAGGTAGATGAGGCAAGTCAACTAACACTATTAGTGTGGAGTAAGCTGAAGGTAATGCAGCATACACAAAGAATAGTGGGCCTTGCCGTCAAAGGCCCCACCACCGCGAAATTGGTTGAGGAAGTCTGTCAGGATTCTATGTAGGGTACACCACACTTGTAGGCATTAAAGGTTGAATTTAGTGAGCTACAAGTGAACATCGAAGCACCACCAACAAAGTGACTCAAGGACGAGTCATGACTTTGTGTTGGGGGTCTATTGGGGTAGGGTCCCCTTGGTCAATTTTATCATAGTTTTTGTTATTTTTGTAAAGTCTTTTCATTTTTAGGAAGAGGAGCACAAAGGTTGTAGAAGTCAAATGTGATTTAGGAAGGTCAAAACCCCTTATTTTGTTATAATTTAAGATGTTTTATGACCTACCCATGGTTCACGAACCATGGTACTGTAAAGAAAGATGTTGTATAATAGAGTCATATCAAGTCATAGGAAGTGATCAATCATTGAAGATCTATGTATGGGCAAGTAATATAAGGTAGAAGAGTCTATTTTCTGTACTTAGGCAAAGGGGAAGGCTCCTGCAGCTGTGAGTGCAAAGACCTTGATAAGTCCAAAGCTGAGTGCGCAGGCCCCTGCAACTGTGTGTGCAGGGAAGAAAGAGTCTATATCAAAAGTATTGAAACTAATAAAGACTACTTTGGAACAATATCTATGCATTTGTGCATTTATGTTTACTCCTGCATTTCTTTTGTATTCACTCTATTTTATGTATTTATCATAAGAAACACTTAGTTGATGTGTGAAAGTGATGGAGTTATTTATTTACTTGATGTTATGAATGTTTGAGGAAATTTGTGCAGAGTTAGGATATGTTTCTGTAAGTTACTATAATTTCTACATTTCAAGGGTTAGGGTTCGCGAATGTCAGAATAGAGCCCTAGGAATCACAAAAACCCATCATAGAGACATCTAGATGCCAAAACCTGGCTCCGTCATCCCCAATACTACCTTGGGTGAGACTGCAACTTGTGCTACACGGGTTGTTGCTTAAAGGTCTGGCAGTGAAGGGTTTTGTTGGTTGGCGTAACTATCTTTAAACTTGGCTCTAGACCCCCTTAAGTCAACAACAATGCGGTTTTAGCTAAAAACTTCAGGGAATGAAAGATACATTATTAGGGCTTTGTGTAATATGATGACAAGGGGGAGTAGGATGTTTATTGATCCCATTAGGAGGCCTATTGATCGGATGTGAAAAAAATTCTTATAACAAGGGGGGTTGTATCTCCCTTCCAGTAAGAGATGGAGAATGATTGGAGGTTGTAGCCTCTTGTAGGTGTGTGCCTTTGTACTGATAAGAGCCTGCATCAGTACAAAATTGTAATGAATATTTTTCTTTATAAATAATAAATAAGACAAATATAGTAGCAGTGGTCGTTTTCTCCCACATTGGGTTTCCACCTAAATTATTGGTGTTCTATGTGTGATTCTCATTTGTTGTTATTTCTTTATATTCTTTATTGCATACTAGAAATAATTTAAGTATTCGTTAAAGGTAACATCTGATAGAACACATGAAAAATCAGTAAATTAGATATAAGTTTTTTCCTTTCTCTGAAGTCGTGTACATACGTAGGTTTCTTTAAGAACAATAGTGTAAAGAATTTAGTGTATGAAATTTGAAAGTTAAAGTTTAAAAATACTAATTCACCCCCCCCTCTCATTATTTTTCTCAAGACCCTTTATCATCTCATCTGTGTTGAATTTATAGGCCAAGAGGAGGAGGTTTGAGATCCTCTTCTCAAGGGATGAGATGCATAAGGAGAGGGATTAGGGTTCCACAAAGATAGGGAGTTTGATCCATGAGAAAGGGGATGAGACCCAAGTAGGTAGGGGCTCAAGGCCTTTTAGTTGAGATATATTCCCTCAACAAATATTCTAGAAATTGATTCTTATTTTACCCATGTTAAGAGATTTGTACACTTTCTAGTGTAGAACAGAGCACGAGATTACACAAACCACAATGGTCAAAACTGTGATTGCATAGGTAATGACTAGGAATATTTCCCAAGTACTTCAAAATAGGTTTTTAAGTAATGTAATCCAATATTCTTTATGTCTTTGGGATTTTTTTGCTTCCAACATTGTAGGGAATGATTTGGAACACCCAATCGAATATCGAGAGATCAGGATGGGAAGTCATTTTCCTAATGGTGACAAAATGACGTGTAAAAACATCTCGCCTCAGGTGAAAAGTTAGGAAAGGTGTTTGACGATTGAAGTACTTTATCATGCAAAATTTAGGATTAGAGACCAATTGGTTGGAGACTTGAAATAAACCATTAAGGGTTAAAATATAATATCTTCATATAATCAAAACTGAGGTAAGCATTCCCATAATCATAATACAAGTATCTCAAAAAAAAAAATTATGTAAATGTGCAAATATCCATGTCAAAAGTAGACACAATATGGACACATCCATTAAATATGGATCTATATTTACAATCATGAATATTTAATACTCCACATAGGATGGATGGATGAAACTAGATCCAAGGTCTTGGTCTCAATCTCTATCAATCTATAGTATGAATTTGACCATGCAAGTGAATGTCTCAAAGTTGAACATGGTAGAAACCATCTAATTACTATTTAATGATGTGAACCATTAACAGGTGCGAGAGAAACCACCAATAATGACAATGGTTTTCAAGGTACTCTAGTACAATCTATGAAGTGTGAATAAATATTTTAAAGTTGAACACTCATAGAATCATCCGATCGAAGGTCAATGATGAGAACCTATCACTGAAAGAGAGAAACCTGTTAATGAGGCATGTAAGCTCCAAGGTACTGAGGGAGGTTTCTAGATCAGCTTCCTAGATAATGAGCTGAGGTTGATAGGAAGCAACTAGTCACAGGAGGGCGTATGAAATATACCTCATGTTAAGTGTTGAAGAACAAATTTGAAGTGATTCAGGCCTAACTCAGGGATGGCTGACACGATTAAAGGTTATGATTTGCAAGGTAATTTTAACTGAGTTGGACTCCTCTTGAACATATCAGTGACACAAGATTTCTACTTGGCATCATTTGACACAAAAGTAATGTAACAACCCTTGTGAAAATTCCATGTAATAAAAGTTAATAAAGGAAAAAAAAATAACCACGATTGATGGGACACTTATTCCAAGATGAATGTTGGGCAAGAAATCTTAAGGGGGTATTCATTTGGTTGTTTATGGCTAAGGAAATTGGAAAAGGAAATGGCTAAGGCTTTGGAAAGATAAAATGGCATTTTGGCACATTTATTTATGAAAATAATGGAAATTAGGAGAAAAGGGATGTGGAAGGTCACGTGTTGTATGTGAGGAGCAAATTGAAGGAAAATAATGGAAAATGAAGAAAATATAGGTCTCATTCATAACAAGGCTTCTGAGGATTAGTTGGTAACCTTTTATCAGTTAAGTTTTGGAGCTCTCTCATTATTCTCCTTCCCTCTCTCTTACTCTTGGACACTGATTTTTCTTGGAGCATTTTGGCATTGGAGAAAGAAAGGCAAAAAAGGCAAGGGAATGCAAAGATCAAGTAGGGAAAGGTAGGATCAAGTAGCTACAACAGGATTCTTTGCAGGTATTGACTTACATGTTTATTTTCCTTGCTAGATTTTGCATGCATGGAATTGCATGTGGTTCTTTTCAATCATGTCATGTGTTTTTCCAAGTGTAACAATGTTTTTCAACCTATCGTTGCCATTTCTGGATAGCCATGGTGTGATGGCGTTCTCATGTTTTGGTTGAGCTATATTACCAGATGGATTTGAAGATGAGTGTGGTGGATCTCCAAACTATAGAACACATGGCCTAGTGGTCCCTAAACTGGACTGTGGATCACAGTAAAGCCACTGACCTAGTGACCCTTGAGCCAGACTGTGGGTTGCGGTAAACCCAAGATTACGTTGCCTTAATAGGCCTAGGAATCCTTGCCGATGACTGGAAGGATATACAGTAATTCAAGAGGTGGTTTTCTCTCTGTTGGGCCTACTAATTTCGAGTTTTGGATATTTGGTAAAGCTTAGAGAGTTGGTCTTAGTTTAGGACCTATTGATCTGGGTTTGGATTGCGGGAAAGCTTGATAGACTGGGAGACAGGAAAATTCCTTAGGGTGTAGGTGGATAAATCCAATGGCATCCATGGTTGTTTAGCGTAGTGATCAGATAGAGATCATGGTAATCCTATCATGATGTTTTCATTATGTTTTCCTAGTGATCTAGGATGGATTTCGATAAAGCATGGTTTCTATTGATGAGGGTGAGGTGGTTTAGCCTCAATATGCCCTGGTTGGTTCTTTTGGTTTGAGACACACATTCATGCTTGGAATATGGCATGGGGGTGAATAGCTAAAGAGAGATTTGGCTCAGCCATTCCATGGTTGGGTGGAATGTGGTAGTCCCATCTCTGGTCGGTTTATTACATTCATTAATGAGAAATTCATTCCCTTGATTCTCATGTGTAAATTTAGTGATGTATATGTGGATTTTATGGTTGATATGCTTATGATATTTTTGTCCCTATTATGTTGGTTATATGTATGTTTTATGGCAACAGGTATGTATGGCTCTCAGCATGTTTTTACTTGTGAATGAATGAATAATTTATCTATGACCTAATAGATGATAATGCAGAAAATGAGATGAGGGAACAATGGTTCATAGCGATTCTCAGATACGTATGAGATCCCTACACTTAATTTTTTTGTTTACACCTGTAGGTTACATGTTGATGATATGTTTGACAAAATGCCTGGCATGGCTATTAGGGGTCTAATTAAGGACTTTTTCAACTTATTTCTTTTTCATCATTGTTTTCATGTTCATTTACTGATCCTGAATTATCATTCCATTCTAGGAAATGACCTAGGCTTTGAGCCTAAAAATGTGGCTCAAATCCCGGAGTCATTGGCATAGCACTGACAAATTTGGTCTCTGGTCACTGGCAGGCAAGCTTGTGAGAGCAACATTAGGTTTCTGGGTGCTCTCTTTCCTATAGCATTGGAGTGACTAAGGCCTAAGATGCCCAGAACATCAGTGGGACCTAGGCACATGATGTCTAAGTAGCTAAAATGTTTCCTAATGGTTCTATTGCTGATGTGGATAGGTTGGTTGATGTGTTCCATCGATTCCACTTCCTTAAGATCACATAGGAGGTTGAATCCAATCATAGTAGCCTCTCGTCATATGTTTACCTGGTTGGCATGGTTACTTGGGTAGATGTGGGAGGAGGGCATTACAATGTGGTATCAGATCATGGTTCACACTTCAAACTAGATGGGCGATGTGTGTTGGTCATGCATCCCTGTTTGTTTCATGTGTGTCTTTCACACTTGCATTCCATGTGCTTGTTTCATTCCCTAGATGATTGATTATGGTTGTAGTATGGTTTCCATGTTGAACTAGATTTATGGAATACATTTGTCATGAGTATATGACTAGTTACATATTGTTATATGTTGCTTACATGTTGATTTTATGTCACCTAATTACAACCTTGTATGTTAGGTTACATTCTTGTAGGTTTGATTACATGTATCAGTATTATAGGTTGATTACAATAATTGATTACTTATGCTCGATTAGATGTGTTTATGTGTATGTGTATTTCATTTGGAACTTCTTATTCATGTTGTTGGTTGCATGTGGAAATGTGTACAATTGACTAATGGTTGTTGTCATGCATTAGGTCATAGCATGCATTGTTGATATGGCCTTGCATTGATGACTGGACCCTAACTATAACGATGTTTATGTATTGATACATTTATTTTTGTATGTATATATGTTATTGTGATTATGTTATACATGTATCACGTTGATTTGATGTTCTTGCAGACAAGGTATCCTCCCCAAATTATGCTAAGGTATGCTGATTTATTCTTATTTGGTTTATCTGACATATTATGGATTGCAGGAAAGAGATCAAATGGCTAGCAAGGTGGTAGACTACATAGAATCTCCCTATGCATCAGATGAATAGCATGGTGTGGGGCACTCTTCTGATTTGGCAGATACACTGAGAAGCTTGAAGGAAGAGATAAGGAGTTGTAAGGCAAATAATGATCAGATCATACAGGGAGAAGAGAAGAAAGCAGAGGTTAATGTTATACTTCTTCAGAGTTCATAAGACTTGTAGTGACAAGGGCCTCTTCGGATCAGCCATGGACATAAGGATAGAACTAATGGGGCATATGGAATTAGGTATCCTAGTAGATACAGGTGAGATAGATATGACACAACAAGAGATGGCAGGTTGTTGGACACTCTGAATAGAACGGGTGATGAGAAAAGGTATTATTCTAGTTCTGATTCTAATAGACATCATGGTCATCATTGCTATCATCCTTACAGGAGGAATGATAGGGAATATTTTCCAGATGAGTTCAATAAAGAAAAACACCCACTTTTAATGGAGTTGTGAAGAAGCCGAACGATGTATAGGCTTGGGTACTTGGGATGAAAAAATTCTTTGAGTTGCATGATTACACAGATAACATGAAGACCAAAGTAGCCATCTTCAACTTGAGAGGTAAAGCAAACATTTTATGGGAAGATGTTAAGCGGGTATGAGAGGCGTTTGAGGAAGAATTGCTTGTCAAAAAGGTACTATGATAGTGAGGCTAAAGAATTCTATGAGCTAAAGATGGGATCAATGACAGACGAAGAGTTCATGACAAAGTTTCTAGAGCTATTGATGTATGTCTTGTATCTCATTGATGAGAAGGCTAATTTTGAATGATTTGTCAGCGGTTTTCCATTATCATTTATAGATCAGATTGAGTATGATGAGCCTCAGTCACTTGAGGAAGTTATTGGGAAATTGAAGAATTGCTATGAATAATCAAAGTGTAAGACTGAATCTCACCAAGTATGGAAGCGAAAAAACAAAGGTAAAGGTAAATGGCATCCTAAGAGGACAAGGCCTCAACATGCAAATGAAAAAGAGAATGTGGCACTACAAAAGAAGTTTAATGCAACTAGACAGGGACCTGAGTCATAGCAGCATCATAGAGGTGTGGGTACTGGTCAATTGGAGTGTTGGACATGTGGAAAGGAATCGCTTAAGAGAGATTTTCCACAAAACTAGGGTGGTGGGCATCAGATATACAATGAACAGGAGGCGCATATTGTTGTGGATGTTGGGTAGATCAGTCCTCATATCCATGCAGTAGTGGACAATAAACAAGGAGAACACCAGGAATCTATCATTAAGATGGACGATAAGCTTTGTAATCAAGTAATTTCTATTTTGATTGACCCTCGATCTAATTATAGATATGTTAGTCCTGACTTGGTGGATAAATGTGGTTTGAGTAAAGAATTTCATGCAGAGTCTTGGTTAGTGCAGTTGGCTACATGTACAAATAATCGAGTTTAGTATTGGGTAAGAGCTTTTGCATTTAATTTAAATGGTGTGCCTACCACAGAATGCCTAAATTTATTACCATTGGGATCATACAGTATGTTGTTGGGCATGGATTGGTTGTATCTTCATAGAAACTAGGTAGGCTATTATGAAAAATCTATTGTGTGTGTTGATGACAATGGAGAACCAAGATTCTTTCAGGTTAAGAAGAAATCTACATCAGTTAGGATGGATAAAACTATGCAAGCAAAGTGTAGCCATAGAAAATGGTATATGTTATTTAAAGTGCACATTTCTAGTGATAAGGGAAAGGAGGTTAAGGATGCAAATGTGTTGAGCAGGTACCCAATTTTGTAGCAATTTCAAGATGTATTTCCTGAGGACATTACAGAGTTTCCACCACACAGGGAGGTATACTTTTCTATTGAGTTAGTGCCAGGGGAAACTCTAGCATCAAAACCACCTTACAATATGAGCACACTTGATTTGGTCTAGTTAAAATTATAGTTGAAGGAAATGTTGGACAAGGGATACATTAGGCCAAGTGTATCATCTTGGGGCGCACCGATATTGTTTGGGGAGAAGAACGATGGTACTATCAGATTATGCATCGATTACAGGAAGTTGAATAAAGTGACCATCAAGAATGGGTACCCTTTATCAAGGATTGATGACTTGTTTGATCAACTGAAGGGAGTAGCAGCGTTCTCGAAGATCGACTTGAGATCCAGATACTATCAGGTACACATCAAAGAGGAGGACATTTACAAGACAACTTTCAGGACCAGGTATCAACATTATGATTTTTTTGTAGTTCTATTTGGTTTAACTAATTCTCCAACTACATTAATGTATTGGATGAATAGTTTGTTGCGTCCATATTTGGATAAGTTTTTTATTATGTTCATTGATGATATACTGGTATATTCTAAAAATGAGGAAGAGCATGACAAGAATTTAGCACCAGTGTTGAGGTTTTTGAGGGAGCATCATTTGCATGCTAAACTTAGCAAGTGTAGTTTATTTTAGAGTGAGGTACACTACTTGGGGCATGTTGTTTCCAAAGAGGGAATTGCAGTAGGTCCAGAAAATATAAGAGCCATCATGGAGTGGGTATCTCCTAAGAATGTGGATGAGGTGAGATCTTTCATGGGTTTGGTAGGCTATTATCGGAGGTTCATCAAGAACTTATCAAATATTTCGTATCCTATCACATCATTTCAGAGGAAACATAAGAAGTTCAAATGGACATGGGAGTGTGAGGCTAAATTTGAGCAACTTAAGCAGTTGTTGACACAAGCACTAGTGCTACAGACCGCAGATCTAGACAAAGAGTTTATAGTATGAACATATGTTTGCGAGATAGGACTTGGTAGAGTCCTTATGCAGGATGGACAGGTGGTATTCGATGAGTCGCAGAAACTAAATGAGCACGAACATAACTACCCCACACATGATCTTCAGTTAGCAGTGGCAATACATGCATTGAAGACATGGAGGCATTATATTCTTGGCAGGAGGTTTGTACTAATGAGTGATCACATTGGGTTGAGGTATTTGTTTGACTAATTGAATCTGAATGCCTGACAGGGTAGATAGTTGGCCACGATCAGTGATTTTGATTTTGAGATCACATACATCAAAGGTAAAGATAACATGGTGGAAAATGCTTTTAGCAAGTAGGTACAAGTAAATCACTTGGAAACTATGATCTCCTATGGGTCAGACTTACAAGATACAATCTTGCAAGCAGGTCATGAGGATGTCAGGTATAAGGAGATTGTTCACACGTTATAGTAGGGTACTGGTACAGGTACAGGTGTAGGTAAATGTACAGGTAGTGGCATAAGTACAGGTGGTAGTACAGGTATAGGTGCAGGTGCACAGGGTATGGATTATTGTCTTACAATAGATGGATTGGTTAGATTCAGAGACATGATATATGTGATAGAAAATAGTGAGCTCAAGAAGGTGACCTTGAGAAAATTTCGTGTGAAACCTTATTCAAGTCACCTGGGTTACTAGAAGAAATTGTCAACAGTGAAGAGATTTTACTATTGGTTGAATTTGAAGAGGGATGTAACAAAGTTTGTGGCAATGTGTTTTGGTTGTAACGAGTGAAGGAAAAGTGTAAATGTCCAGGTGGACTGCTACAAACGATTGCGATTCCAGAGTGGAAATGGGAGGTCATTTCCATGGACTTCATCACAAGGTTGCCTAAGACAGTGAGACAATATGATTCCATCATGGTTGTTGTGGACATGTTAACAAAGCTTGTGCATTTCATTCTAGTGAAGTCTACATTCTCAGCTAGCGATGTAGCACAGATATTCATCAGAGATGTCTTTAGGTTGCTTTGTGTTCCAAAGAAGATTGTGTCAAACAGGGATATGAAGTTCACTTTTAAGTTTTGGAAGGAGTTATTTGCAGGTTTGGGCATAGAGTTAGCCTTCAACACAACTTATCATCCACAAAAACATGGACAGACATAGAGGATCAACAACATATTAGAGGACATGTTGAGGATGTATGTGATACATCAGCAACAAAAGTGGGAACTTGGGAAGAGTTTCTTCCTTTGGTAGAGTTCGCATACAACAACAGTTATTAGGAGTCATTGAGGATGAGTCCTTTTGAGGCATTGTATGGGAAGAGTTGTAACACTCCTATCAGTTGGAGTGATCTAGTTAGCAGGGTATTGATTGGACCAATTATGTTGGCAGACATGGAACAGAAAATGTAGGTGATAAAAAAGAATCTAAAGGTAGCACAAGATATGAATAAAATCTATGCAAATTGGAACAACTTGTTCAATGAGTTCTAGGTTGGGAAATAGTGAATAAGAGCTCCTTGCAAATTGGATCATGTGCCAAGATGGCACCATGGTTTTGTGGACCCTTCAATATCATTGAGAGGATTGGACCAGTATCCTATCGACTTGCACTGCCTTCGATACTAAAATTCCATGATGTTTTCCATGTATCGTTTCTTAAGAAGTATGTTAAAGATGTTGATCATGTGATTCACTGGTCCGTATTGTAGGTGGAACCAGATGGAGAATTTTAGTCGGAGCCTCAATGTATATTGCAGAAAAAGGTCCTCATGCTCTAAAGAAAATGAGCAAGTTAAAGTGTAGTGGAAGCACTTTGGACCCAATGAAGCTACATGGGATATGGCGGATCAGATGCGGGCTATGTATCCTTCCTTGTTGACCGGTTGAGGAAAAGTAGTTTTGGCTTGATGTTTTGGTATGATTTTGGTATATGCTTTGGTATATTTTTTGGTGATGTTTTGGTGATGTTATATGTATATGGATGTAAATGCTACCATGAACTTAGTTATAAAGCTCCAATAAGTGGTATCGGTTTCATGTCATTATGATGGCATGTTATTAAGTCGTTATGTTGCTTTGCTTTTCAGCAGGGTGATCATTGTAAATATTACATCAAGATATGTTATAAAGATCCATGAGCAGTATGTTTTATAAAGATCCATGAGCAGTATGTTCGAAAGACAAAATGGAATTTTTGGCACATTTATTTATGAAAATAATGGAAATTAGGATAAAATGGAGGTGAAAGGTCACATGTTGCATGTGAGGAGGAAATTGAAGGAAAATAATGGAAAATGAAGAAAATATAGGCTTCATTCATAGAACGGCTTCTAAGGATCAATTGGTAACCTTTTTTCGGTTCAGTTTTGGAGCTCTCTCATTATTCTCCCTCTCCCTCTCCCTCTCCCTCTCTCACTCTCTCTTGGACACTTAGAGTTTTCTTGGAAATTTTTTGCATTGGAGCAAGAAAGGCAAACAAGGCAAGGGAAAGAAAAGATCAAGCAGCTACAACAAGATTCTTTGCAAGTATCGATTTGCATGAGTATTTTCCTTGCTATATTTGGCATGCATGGCATTGCTTGTGGTTCTTTTATATTATGGAATGGGTTTTTCTAGGTGTAATAATGCTTTTCAGCCTAGCCTTTCCATTTCCAGATAGCCATGGTGTGATGGGGTTCTCATGTTTTGGTTGAGCTAGATTGTCGGATGGATTCAAATCTAAGTGGGGTGGATCCCCAAATGATAGAGCACATGAAATAGTGGTCCCTAAACCAGAATATGGATCATGGTAAAGCCACTTGACTAGTGATCCCTAAGCTAGATTATGGGTTGCAGTAAAGTTAGGATTATGTTGCCTTAGGGGGCCTAGGAATCCTTGCCGCTGGATGGCGGGATATATTGTAAAGCCAAGAGGTGGTTTTCTTTCTGTTGGTCCTAGTAATCCCAGTTTTGGGATATGTGATAAAGCTTGAAGAGTGGGTCTCTATTTAGGGCCTAGTGATCGAGATTTGGATTGTGGTAAAGCCTGTGAGACTAGGAGATAGGAAAATTCCTCACAGTGTAGGTGGATAAATCCGGTAGCATCCATTTTTGTTTGGCCTAGTGATTAGGTGGAGATCACGATAAAGCCTATTATGATGTGTCCAATGAAGCAGTAAGTTGATTTCATTTTCATATTTAAAGAGTTTTAAAGGAAAAAAAAAAAGGAAAATCATATAGTTCTTTCATTGTAAAATTCTACCGAGCCTAAAGAAAGTAAATCTTAGTGTTTTTCATATTTATGGAGTTAGGAGAAAAACATAAGTAAACTCCAAAATATCCTTTTTCCTAAATTTAGTCTCTCAAGCCCAGAAAAGGGTAAAATACTAAAGGAGAGAACTATTTTTACCATGATTAGTCAAAGTATACCTTTTCGTAAATAGTCTACAAGGTTTGTAAAACGGATAACATTCTACCATGTAGATATCCTTTCATTGACTTTAACGAGTTCGAAATAAACAAGTATACTCCACAACAATATTTTCATATTGTGAGAGTCAGAAAAGAGCTTAAAGATAACTCTAGGGTTTTTCTTTTTCGTATGTTTAAAGAGTCTGAAAAAAGTGATAAAAGTATACTCATCACCAAAAATGATATTTTTTCTCAAATAACCCATGTAATATGCACATTCAATCTCAAACATTATCATAACTACTCGAAAAATAGTGAAAAACATTAAAATATTTTGAAATTTAAAAGTTATAGGCAAACATTATTATTTTAACAGGCCTAATTTTCTTATAAAAAGTCAAAAACTAAACATTTCTTTACCATTTTGTTTTTTACCATTTAAGAGCTCTTGAGAGTGCATTTTCACCCAAATCTTTAGGATAAGATTGTGATCAAACCGGTGGACCATTTCAAGTGTCGTTTGCTCCAGGTAATAGATGATTCCTTGTTCTCATCATTCATGGTTTTTATTTTTCATTTTAATGGTGATTTTTAAGCTTTTTAATTTTTTTAAGAAACTAGGGTGCACTCACGAGTTTGTGTAGTTTTCCTTCATTGAGGGTGCACAAGCCGATTTTTCCAGTACTAGAAAATTTTAGTTTGTGCAGTTTCCTTTCATCAGATCTATGCGAATGTGCTTTGTTTCTAAAGGAAAGCCATGCAAGGCAACATCCAAAATTTATAAAAAAAAAATGCTCAAAAATTTTGCAAATTATTTCAATTTTCACTCTCTAATCATTTTTCCCCATTGATACAAATATTTTGTGTGTCAAAATGGAATGGAGAGAGAGAGACAACATGAATCCCAAGATGTTGAAGCATTGAATGATTTGACAACAATGTAAGAACTCAGAAATTGTGGTTTGGAAAAATATTTCTTGATTCTGGGAAAGAGGGCCTAACTAGATTTGTTAACATGGTTAGTGAGGGCTTGGAATGTTCAAGACTAGTGCTTTAAAATTGGTGACTATAGACTAACCATTGATGTCGAGGACATCTATTTCGTAATGAGGCTCTCATGTCGTGGAACCAATACTTCATTATTTCATGGTAGGTCAAGCGGTGAATCAACAAATTATTACCTAAATGAGCATTTTGTTCATCGATTCCAACTTAGTGGTGGAAGGATTGAGATTGAATACATCATATAACTCCCACTAAGGACCGTATCATATACTATTCCTTATTAAATTCAAATTTCATTAGAGTGCATTCAACCTATTGTGTTCAATTGTTCTGAAGGGGTTCTTAGCAATTTAAAAGGAAAACTCACCAGAGCAAAGAATAGAGGACCAAAAAAAATTGGATATGGTTCCATAGTGGTATCATTTTCTCTGGACAGTATCTCTATACTTTTCCCATAGGTTTCCAGGGAGATGGACGGCCCACAAGATCCTTGTATGTTACAGTGGGTATCACTGATGCGGGCCACGGAAGTTGTAAGGGTCTAGTGGTCAGATACACTCCTACATTTTTCCAATGGTTGAGTTGCCAACATAGAATGATTGAAGATTACCCATATGTGGGTATGAATTATAGAGGTGATACAAATATCCCTCTTCCTATAGGAATGCAATAGTGTGACATAGGTAAAAATTCCCACTTTGGTTGTTTTGTATTTTTTTTTTTTAATTTCATCCAAGACTAAATATTTAAAAAAATATCATGCAGATGTGGGGCTAGTTAGACCAACAATAATGCGACAGATTGCTAGGCTTAATGAGTAACCAATCCTTGTGGACTAGGATCCAGTTGTAGTAGAGACCCTAGCTAAGATTAAGAGTAACTTAGAGAGGTTAAATTTGGATATCCCATAAATTGGGATTGATGATCTTCCTCCTCGCTATCAGAGGCATGCATTAGTTGTACCTAGGTGGATTGGATGTATGTTACGGCAAGTGGCTTATGCCATCATTTTCTATCATGAGTGCCATGCTTAGTCTCTAGATATAGAGCTATATTTTATTTTTTGGTACTTTTGGTTTATCGACATGTTCAAATAATAAAGGCTTACGCGCCTCATCTTGGATGACATTTTTTAAACTCAAAACTTTTTAGAGACATTATGATTAATGGAGACTAATTCTATTTTCTTAGCTTATTTTGTACAATATGTGAATAATTATTGTTTTCTTTTTACAAATGTAATAAATGATGATTTAACAAATAATTTTCCAATGCATTAGTTAATGTTTCTAAATGTCTTGGAATGTGTTGGTATTCAATGTAATCGAATTCTCTTTCCAAGAGACAAACTCGTAAGAACACTCTTAATATTAAATGGATTCTAAATGAATAATTGCAACTTAAGTGTAATACTATGAGTTTAGAATCGAATCTAATGATTCAATGACGAATGCAAAAATAAATGGCATCAGATAACATTTCAATGACTGCACTATATTTTGTAATATTGTTTGTTGTTTGACCAAGGCATATGCCATTCAGACTCACAAACTCATTAGTGGGTGAATATATGGCCCAAGTTGTAGAAGAAATATTGTGAGTACTACGACTAGTGCCATCAGAGTAGCCAATGTAATTTTCAAGGAGCATCGACATCTACAAATCAAGTGTAACACAAGATAAGTTGGAGAAATTGAGGGAGTTTGTGAAAAATAAATAAAATTGCCACACATTTACAATATGATACAACAATATACAATGTACCCATGCAATAAATCAAGCATAGTACCTTTCGAGGTAAAGCCCATTTTTGTGTTTAGCCAAAGGAATACCGACATAGTCAACTACCTCATAAGTACCTTTTGTAAGTGCATGTTTTACAATATAGCGACTGTGCCACAAAGGTTCAAACTTTCCAACTCCTAACTTATTGTGCTCTTGATCATAAACCAAGACCAAGTCACATTATGAACACATATGAGGGTTTAAATTTCGGTCAAAATGTTCCTTAATACACCTCTTATGAGTCTTGCTAGCCAATACAACATCACGACAAGTCTCATCTAGATGTGCTAAGTATAAAAAAATTTCTTCTGCAAAAGTAGTAGGGAGAAGTTATATTTTTAGTTTTAGTGACAGGATTTCACATTCAAAGGGTAAGACAACTTCCAAGATGTAAATTAACCAAAAAGGTGTAAACTTGGTTGCAGTTTTTGCTGAGGTACAATATGCCCATAATGTTGAGAAAAATATTAGATATCAAGTTCATTTATGAATCCCTATAATCAGTTAAAGTGTAATTGTTAAAACTTTGTTCATGGATTGTACCTAGCCATTTTCCTGCGAGTAATAGGGAGTCAAGATATTGTCATATAAGCCCAACTTTGCAGGACATTTCATTGTCATAAAATTTTGAAAATGGCTGCCATGGTCCATGATGATGGCTTGTGGGACACCAAGCCGAGCAATCACATGATTGAATATGAAAAGGGCAGTGGTTTCACCATCATCCCTATATGTAGGCATGGCCTCAACCCATTTTCTAAAATAATCCATGGCTAGGATAATATACCCATTCCCCTTGGTCGAGTGAGGGTTAAATGTAATGAAATCAATTCCTCATATCACAAAGGGACTAACAATGATGATTTGGTGAGGAGTAGGAGGAGCACGTATTTTACAATGATGAATTTGACAATTATGATATTTTTAGACTATAGTAATGCAATCCTTGAACATGTAAGGCCAGAAATATCCAGTGTGAAAGTTTTTTGGGCAGTGGAAGACCCTGACATATGACTACCACATGCTCCAGAGTGACAGTGATTTAAGGCTTTTTCAACTTCGTCATTTGTCAAGAATCTTCTAAAAACAGTATCGGAACCATGACAATAAAGTGTATCACCAACAATAGTATACTGTTGGGGTTGGTACTGAATACAATGATGGCCAGATCGAGATAACTCAGGCTGAAAAGTTTGATTTTGGATATAAATGATAATATATCCATACTAAGGGTTTCATGTACTAATAATAAAGAGAGATTTATTTGCAAGAGAATCCTTTGCCACGGTTTTTGTCTCATTATAGGTAAAGTCACAAATAAACTCAAAAAATACTGATGCTTTATTTGACTTAGATTTAAAAAATTCTAAGTCAAATTCTTGTACAATAATAATCCATTGGGAATATCGCCCCCCGCCCCCCCCAACCCCCCCAAGAAATTGTCTAGTAAGAATGTAAACCATAGGGTCACAATCTAAAACCACTATTTTTTTACACAATAGAAAATAATGATAGATCTTTGGACAAATTGCAAAATTACCAAGGCCAATTTCTCCACATGTGCGTATTTCTTTTCAGAATTGGTAAGATTCATGCTTAAGTAGTAAATCACACATTCATTATTTAATTCATCATCTTGGAATAATACCATACCAATGGTAATGTCAGATGTAGCTAAATGAAAAAATTAATCTCAGTGATAATCAGGTGGATCCAACAAAGGTGTGTGAGTCAACACGTGTTTAAGTGCATCAAAAACTTTTTGACTAGTTTCATCCCAAATGAAAGAGATGCCTTCTTTCAAAAGCCGAGTGAAACCTTTAGTTAGATCTACATAATTTTGAATGAATCGACGTAAAACATTTAATTTCCCTTTCAAAACGTTGGTTTTGGCATAGATTGGAAGGAGGATGCAAATTTATTATATTCTTTACCTTAAGGGGGTCAACATGAATGTCTTCCTTAGATAAAATGAATCCTAGTAAATAACCAAATTTCACACAATAAATACATTTGTGTGGATTTAAGTGTACATTATAAGGTCGACATTAGAGAAATTTTTCTTATAGATGCATGGATGATATTCATGTTTAATTGAATGGGTTGGTAGATCATCTAAATACAACTGTACAATATGCTTAATGTCATGAAAAGTGTAAGTTATAGACCGTTGAAAAGTCACGCCAACATATTTTAGTCCATATGGAAGCTTTCGATATGTGAAAGTTCCCCATGGATAAGTGAATGTGGTTTTATGTTGATCCGTAGGGAGTATGTTAATTTGATTGTATTTGAAAAATCTATCCATAAAAGAAAAAAATTCATTACCAACACAATCATCAAGTATTTGGTCGATATAAGGAGTAGGATAGTTGTCTTTATGACATGTTTTGTTAGTATATCTATAATCGACACACACTCTTATTTTCCCTTTATTTTTGTTAACATGAACAATGTCGGAAACCCAATCAGTCAAGGAAACATGATAGATAAATACCATTTTTAGAACTTATTCAACTACATCTTTGATAGCACCAACGTTTCTAGGATGTAATAAATGAAATCTAGGATAGCAACAACTTGAGACACCTTTTTTCAGAATTCGAGTGAAACCTTTAGTTAGATCTTCATAATTTGGAATGGATCGACGTAAAAAGTTTTCTTTCCCTTTCAAATTACAAATTAAATGGATGCATGTATTTTTTTCTCGCTAAAGGGGGGTCATGTTCTTATGATAATGAGAACATAAATGACATCAAGGTATGAATATCTAGTGAAACAATGGGTACCCAAGGATTGTCCTAAAATAAACACTAATTTTTTTGTCAATTAAAGGACATACTACTTTTCCCTATCCTCATTACATGGTTTGGGGATATTTTCCATGGATGGCATAAAGGAATGTTATAGAGCATTAACTGAATTGATGGAGTATCTTGAACCCTGTTACATCTACAATGATTGGGTATGAATAGTTTAATATGCCAAAAGCATGCAAAGGTATGGACTGGATTCAAATTATATAAAACTAAAAGATAATGGTTAAACTAAAGGGGATACTATGTATATCGATGGAAGGCCAAAACCAACAGAGAATATTGCAGGGTTTATAAATAGTACATGTTCTGTGACCATAAATAAGCAACCAAATTTCATATTCGAGGGGTGTGAAGAAACTGTGTATTCGTATGTTTCATTAAATCAATAGCTACAAGATAAGAGTTTCTCATTGATTACAATTTGAATTGAATATATTGCTATTATGAGGGCGGTATGTATTCAATTTTACCCAACTTGTAAACAATGCCTATTATATGTTATGATTGTCATATCCTAAAATATATTGTTAGTCATCTTGTAAAACATTTTAATACATCATGGTTATAATATTGTGGCAGGTTGATCAAGCTCAAATGGAACCAACCTCACTGCTAGTAAATGTCAATGTAATTGCATGTAAAATAATATAACCATGATATCTATTCTAGAGTATCATTTTATCTATTATAGACTAAGTCAAATTCATACTTTTAGGCATCATATAGCTAAATTAAAGATTCACTATGCATATGACCAAACTGAGAAAATGCATTCCTTCATCCTTTTTAAAGTATTGTTTCTATACAATATGGAATATATATTGATCCTGCCATAATGCCTCTTCCAAGAGTCTTCCAAGATGATTAAGTTTTTATAAATTTAGAACTTTTTATATTGACCATGATATAATGTGAAGTTTTAATATCAATTTAGACATATGTCAATAGTGGTTTTCTTATTAATATAATGACGAATAATTGTGGATGAATTGCTTGATTTTTTTTTTCATGTGTCATAATGAATTTTTGAGATATCATAATATTTACGACCAAATATTTAACTGGCTAGACTTCCCCTCTTATGTAAAAATTAGAAATTTTTATTGATCTAAAATATTTCATCAAATTCAAATCTTTGAGTATTTATAACTAAGGATGTTGGAATAAAATTAGAAATTACACTTTTGCTAAACGGGGTGACAAGGGGAAGGCATCAGCCTCATAGTAGTCCATAGATGCTCTTGAGGAAATGCTTAGTGAAGAAGCAATTTTCTTGTCTATCTATTTGATCCAAATAATAAAGAATCTTCAAATGAAATTAAACAAGAAACTCAGTTCTTTAGTTTTGATTGAACCACAATCACAAGATATAAAAGCTCAAATAAAAACCTTGATGCACCCAATTCATCACTATGGTGAGAAACTCATTTAATTATGCCATTTATTTATTTATGATTTTAATTATCTAATCGTTTGTAAAAGGACTCTTTATTTTACAAGAGTTTTTTACAGAGTACAATCCTCATGTTGTGACTATTGAGGTCACAGTTGGTAGGATCGCTAATCCTCTGCCTGTAATTGATTAATTGCCCAATGAGACCGATACACCCACTGAACCACACACTCTAGGATCTGCACCCCCTCAACAACATACACTGGGATTTGCACATGATGTTGTGGATGCAAAGCATGATCACATCACACAATTTGAAGTGAGATTCCCTAGATCTTCCCATGTTACTAGGACAGAAGCATTACCAATTACATTTTTGGTAGATGATGACCATGTCCCCATGAAATTACATAAACTTACAGGTATTTAAATAGTGTTTTAAATACTAAGTACACTATAATTGAAATTAACATCTAGTCTGTGATTATTTTAAACTAATGATAATATCATTTTGCAAGAAGTGATGTATTCTAATGGAACATGTATGACCTAACCTTGGAACTATTTGGGCCCATTATTTGTAGAAATTGGAAATCACCAAGTTCAAAGTTAAAGGATGAACTTGTAAACAAGATGGTTGATTTGTTCAGTGAGGGTACCTCCAACAAAATTGGAGTTACCTCGAAGGTAGACTTACATTTAGAATATCTGCAGGACCAGTATAGGGTTCATTTGCAAAGGATCCCTATGTATGAACACCCTCTAGAAATTTTGGAGAGGGATTTAAAAGCCCTCGTGGTAAATGAAAATGAGAAGGCACTTCAAAAAGAAGGGAAGACACCACCCAGACTAGGAAGGTGTGATGTAGTTTTAATAATGTAATTATGATGCTTTATCATCATTGTATCATATAATTAAGTTTTTCAATACAGGATCCCATATACATCCAAATCCACAAAGGCTATAATATCTAAGCATGGGAAACATCATATTGGCCCAAGTGGTTACTCAAAGCTCACCGAAAAAATTAAAAAAAAAAAAAAAAATTGCATCCAAATTATAAATTCTTAACAATGTTAATTTAATGTCATAGAAGAAGAAAACATTATGTTCTAATGCAAAATTGCAAGGATCACAATTCATAGAGGCTCATATGGAGGAAGACATCAAGATTTCTTTCAAGCATCACTATCAAGTTATGTTTGAATGTAGGACAATATTGGCATCTTCACAGTCTTCAGATGCCCAACCTCACACTCGGGTAAATAAAAGAAACAAATAGAATTTATAAATTATTACTTGTGCAATCTATTATTTGTTATTTTTGGGCATAAAGTAATGTTCTTGATTGTAAAAATCATGTAAGAAATGTAGATACAATACATGAGCCTAGTGACGGTGGAGTGCCACTTGAAACTGATGTTCAGCTCAATACTAGAAGTATTTTTGTGTTACAAAAAAAATTGTAGTATGGATTATAATTAAAAAAAATTAAATGCAAATGGTGTATTGATTATAGCCTTTCTTGTTTCTACTCCAGAGCATGTACAGGATAAGGCCAAACAAGAGGAGGAACATATATGGCCACAACTGAAAGTATTTCTCTTCTCTCCACTACATAAGTAGGTAAAGAACACTCTACTACTCTTTTTATTAATAATAAACTTGTAATAATAATAACTATAAATATTAATTTAACATTTATTTCTTATTGCAGATGATGCTTGTCCCCAGTTGCAGCAACATAGACGTAGGACCAGGTCAGCAACAAGGCATACAAAGCCCACGATAGTTGAAGGGGACCAACATCAAGACGTACTAGCTAAATACATATTTAAAAAGAGAAATAAACCTAATAATAATGATTGTACTTGTTTATTTAGAGTTTTAGTACCAAATTTTGGCTAAGAGGTTGAACGCCTCATGACATGTGCACATGTAAATTGTGACTATCTTAATAAAAAGTTGTGATTTTTCTATTTGAAAAACTTAGAACGGCATTATTTCATATTATGTAAACATAATTTTTCTGATAAAATTTATGGAGATAAAATATTTGGTGAATGTATGAACGAATGAATGTTTTCTATTTGCTTCTTTATGTATCTTAATGTCTTGCTTTCAACTATTTCCTAGTAGATAGATTAGGTACTGGGGAATTAAGAATGATATGAGAGAAGGGAGGGGACATTAGAGCTTCCACCTTCATGTGGTTGGACCTGTTCAATAGAGAATAAATTAGGATTTGAGTAATCTTGGAGCAAAACACCCTCAATCCAGCAAAGCAACAAAAAAGTCAATGTTGACTTCGTTGTTACCTCATCGAGTGGACGGAGGTTTGCTCGAAGATTAAATTACTCCAAAAATTTATTCTTGAACCTGAGAGGAGCTCATTCAGGTATTCATGCACTCAAATATTTTTAATTATTGTTTATTCATGCAATTAAATTTAATATTTGGTCAAATTTAATCTAATTTTTCCTCATTAGCCTCATGAATATGTGTAGGACAACTAGTATCAATGTGGATGTTGAAGTGGAATAACTATTTGAAGAATATATCTTAAAATGGTAATGGTTTAGGTGAGACAACAAAATTTGTTTGATATTTGTGTTGTATTTCTTGGCCAAATGGGAGTTACATAAAGGTTTATGCGCATTTTAAATAAATAATAGTCATTGGTGGGAATGTGCTCTAGTCTAGAAGAAGATAAGGCAAGCAATGATATAATAATAAAGTAGGTTTGTGAATTGTATTGATTATTCTTTAGTTATATATTTGAGATGGTGTCAGATTGCTACGGAGATTGTTGAGAGTTGGATTCCTCCCTTGCTTATTTATTGGCATGGCAATGTTCTCATTATGTACTATTGGTTTTTATGGTAGATTTATTTCATTTCAAGTTATTTTCTTCCATGCATTGTTCTTTTAGTTTTGTATGAGAGAAATAGAGTGAAATAAGAAACTTTTCCACGAAAAAAAAAATTTAATGTAGTATTTGTCTTTATTTGACCATTATGTTTGTATTTGAGGAAAAGACCACAATTTCTCATTTTTCATGCAACATGGTAGGAGAAACTCTTATTGTATTATTTGGGTATAAGGCACTGGTATGATTTTTCTTCTATTTTGTTAATTATTTATCTCATCTAACTTCTCCTTCTTCCTTTGTTTTGCAGATTCTTTCATTCACATATCTAGATTTGAAATATTAACTAGGGTTAGAGTCATATACATGAAAAAATCTCATCCAAGTACTACTTAACTTTATCTCAGCAAGCACTTGGCTACCAAGTGTGTGAGTTAGTTTTGTGTTGCATTTGGTTTCAAGCAATTTTTATTTCTACATTGCAAATCTAGTCTAAGTAGGAGATAAACTAATCTAAATCCTTAACCCCCCAAACATAGATTAGTAAATTGAAAATGGGTATTTTTGGAGACCCTAGATCTAACATATAGGTGTTCAAAGACAATTTTTAATAATTTTTGAACCCTAACTTCATGGCTATCATAAAACTTTCAGATTTGATCTAGAAACCAGCCTATAAGAAACTTGGAACTTACCCTTTTTTATTGGCCTTTCACCTAGTAAATGCTCTTAGTTTCTTTACCTAAATAATAGAATACCTAGTCAACATTTCCCATCATTAAATATTCAAAGTGATGAGCATATGGAAGTTCAAAAAAATGGTCATGTGTTTGATACAATTAAAGTTAATAAAGAAAGCAAAAACAAAAAACCTCGCACCTACAACCCCAAGAAAAGTGCATTTTACAGCTCAATAGGGAATAGAGTGTAACATGCATAATGTTGACATCAAGAAGAATAAAACACATTACAATGTTTCATAATGAAGAACAAGGGGAGAGAAACATTTTGAACAATGTTAGATTCTATACTACTGGGAGCCTTAGGAGGTCAAGTGACCAAATCCCACCATGAAGAAATGGAGACGGGGAAAGGAATCAAATTCACTACCAGCTTCCTCAAGTTTGATTTTAGCGCCCCTAAAAATCTCAAGTATCATGGCACTCCACTCATGGTCATAGAGATTAAATGTTTCAAATCTTTGAAGATAAGAGTAGTGTGCTTGAGTGTCCTGAAGAAAATATCATATAGGGCCTCATTGTCAAGAACCATTAACTCATCTGTGTTTTCCATTGGCTGATGAATAGAGAGTGTAGCTTTGTAGGGTTCCATTATTGTATCTGAGACTTTAGGAGAAGGGAAGATGGATAATGTGAGCATCATCCTATTCGGGTATTCTTCTCTAATCTTGGGTATGAACAATGTACCCATTCCATACCCTGTTCTACCCCACATGGAATTGCATACTTGAAAACCTTGGAGACAATCACAGTTCTCCACCTCTTTCTTCATGACGTCTAACACATAATTGATGAGTTCAGCCCCTTCAGTGTAATCTTCCTTGGCCCAGTTGTTACAAACTCTAGATTGGCCAAAAACAAATTTGTCAAGCCTAAAAATCTGACCATAAGGGCCTTCTCTAACGTTGTCCATGGTTCTAGGGTCAAGCTTCATGAGAAAATCTCGTGGAAAAAACCTCCCACAACTTGCCTCATTGTAGTACACATTCACCCTCTAAAACTAGAGATCAGTGGTTCCCTAATAACTCCCAGTGGAATCATTCCCATGTTCAACACACAACACCTCCCATAACTTGGAACTAATTTGGTTGGTTGAGTGTAAACAATATCCATTATGTCTTTAGCTCAAACAAAATAACAAAAAGATCAAGATGATAACATGATGAAGAAAAATAATACCAATAGTATAATTCAAGTATATCTATTGTGGTTTCATTTTTAGGCATGATGTAATTTAGGTGGTGTTTTAAATCCATAAAAACCAAGATGTCATCAATAAAAAATAAAACAAACTTGTTTGGGTACTGTTAAGGATGTTATTAATTAGGTGCATAAATGTATTTGGTGCATTGGTAAGTTAAAATGACAACATGCTAAAATCATAGAGCCCACACCTATTCCTAATGTAGTTTTACAGATGTCCTCATCCTTGATCTTAACCTGATGATATCTATACCTCTCCTCGTAGTTCATCTAAGAGGTTATACATCCTAGGAAATGGACACTTTTTTTATGGTCATATTATTCAAGTATCTATAATGATGCATAGTCTACAGGTACCATCTTTCTTACTAACAAATAATGGTGGTGCTCCCCATGGAGGCCCATTAAGCCTAATGTATTGTTTATCCAACATTTCTTTCAATTGTATCATGAGTTCCATTAAATTAGATATTCTCATATTGTAAGGTGTCATGGACATAAGAAATGATCCTAGCATAAGCTCTATTGAGAAAGCAATATCTCTTTTGCGATAAAATCCTGGTCTCTCCTTTCGAAACACATCCATGTATTCTTGTAACATTGAATGGTCTTCAATTTTCAATTTTGTATCTTCTATTGAATCTAACATATGCATGACATACAAGGGGCATCACTTTGTGCAATATTTCTTTAGTTGTAGAGATAAAATATGCCTCATTGATACTAGTTTTAGTATGACTTATAGGATCCTTTGCTTTCCTTCATATGGCCCCAAGGGTATCTCATTCAAGGTTGCTTGTATGTGTAATCCACTCATTTGAAATTGGCATCCTTCAATAGCTTCAATCACTTTCCTCTTGGTCCTTTTATTTAGTTGAACCAACCATGAATTTGTATGCTTATTTGCCTATAAAACACATGCATGGACAATTTAAAGTACAATATAACTGAGGTTAGAAATAGGGTTAATTAAAATTTAAATAGCTTGGGTGGTAAATATACCTTCCATCTCCACCATTAATACTTGATGATTTGTTTGTCAATTCTCAATGGCTATGTAAACCTGAGATAAAATTTTAGCTACATCATTGACAATGGTAGCCTCTTGGACATTGTAGTGATGGTTTATTTTTCCATCACAATACCTCTTTGATAAATACTTCTTCCTAAAATATTTCTCAAATTATTTCCAGGTAAGCTTCCTCTTATTGATCCATTTGAAATTTTTTAGGTCTTCCCACCATATGAAATCCTTCCATTCAATATAAATATCGATACTCTATCCTTCATGTTTTTGGAGTAACCATGAACCTGGAAATAATTCTTCAAATTTAGCAACCATGTATTTGCTTCTTCAACCTTCTTGACCTCACCATCAAAGGTAGGTGGCTTTTTGTTTTTGAATTCTTCAAGTAGGAAACTCCTCAAATGACTATTTTTCCTCTTCTTATGGGATTTTAATTTGGTCTCATTGTTGGAAAATCTTTTAGAACTATCTATCTCCTCACTAGAATCATCCACTTATGAGTCATTACTAGAATTTTCCCTCTTAGCATTCCTATGCATCTTCCTTGAATATATTTTACTTATGTTACTAGATGTTGTCCCGTGCTTTTGGATCTTTGATGGGCTTGGTACCTTTCTTGACCAATCTCACTCTGCATTGCTAGTAGCTAGTAAATGCTACAACTACATTTATATCATTTGACAAGCTTTATAGCAGCACTACAATTAACTCTATTTTCATCTCTTGGGATTTAATAAGATTCTCATTATTATCACTGTAACTATAAAGTCCATCCTTCATACTTCTCATTGTTTCTTCCAAATCTAATGGAGCTTCAATCATTGTCCTCACATATAATCATCCCTAATATGTGAGGTCTATTCCATGTTGTATTTTACTATTCTATGTATATGTTCTTCCCTTCATTAATAACAAAACTAAAAATTCATACATTTATTTGGCCTTAACACACTTAGCTTATAACTTCCTAAATTTTAGGCTTTGTTCAATCTACACGTCACACTAAACATTCTTTGCTAGTTTATCAACCTAATCAAAATTCCTATAGAAATCCAAAACATTTCAAAACAAATACACAAATCTAAAACCTTTCCCCCTTTTATTTGAGAATTAAGACAAGACAATAAGTATTATTTTTTTTGTAGCGTAAATTTAAACAATTCTTGAATTCTTCATTTTAGCATTCATTATCCTAAAAGGATTGTATAGCTTAAAAGGAAATGTTGATATAAACAACTTCAGCATACTCCTCATAATTTGGGCTTACGATCTTGTATTTAACAAACATTTATATTTCATTTTCATATAAGAAATATACATAACGAATCAATCACATTAATAAAGAGGTATATACAACTTAATGGACTAAAATATAATTATGTCAATCTTAATCAATCAGGATTTTTAAAATAATTAAGATATACCCTCTCTCCCTAGGGTATCATGTTGATTATTAATAAATGAACATTTCACTGTATGAACCCATATAGTTGAAGTGTTGTAACATTGCTCTTATACCACTTTGTAACATACCTAAATAGCTAAGTCTCACTAAGGAAGTAGGATCTATAAATTATTTACTTCCTTTACTAAATTCAAACCCTATTTCTAAGGTCATTGTCATATTTTCTCACCAAGAGATCTCCAATATCATAAATTTCATCTTGGAAAGGGATTATGGGAGAAGTAAACTTTACCTAGAAATGATTCCCCCAAACTGGTAATGATTAGGAGAGGGACATCTTCTCCTAATCGTGCAATTTTTTCTTTTAATAATTAGTAACCATCGGTTATTCAATGGTTAAAATTAAGTAGCCACTAAATATTGGGTGGAGATCAGATAGAAAAAACCATCGGATCCCTAGGTCATTCGTCGCACCGAATTGTAGTTTTCATCAGAGATCCATCGATTTTCCAATGGAACAAACCATTGAATCCATAAAATAGTTGCCACACCAAATTGTTAGATGTCCTTATATATCCGAAAAATATCCAACAAAAAAAACCATTAGATTTTCTGCCCATCCAACAACATCAGCATCGAAATCTAATGCCTCCATCGAATATCTGACGGTTAAGCATTAGATTTTTTTGGCAATCATGTTGGTTATCCAACGCAAAATATTTGACAAAACAAAGGAGAAGGTGTCGAATATCCAACATTTTGTTAGGTAAACTTGCCTCAGGATAGAGTCAGAGTTGACCAGGTTAAACAGTGATGGTTTTGGGGTACATGGTATTGTGCACCCATAGTATTCTGCCCGTGGTATTATATGTAATGGAGCCTATAAAAGGCTGGAAGGACTTCATTGTAAGGCAAGACCTGGAGGTGAGCGGTGAAGGCTCACTTGGTCAGATTGGTCAGGGTTTTGGCCAATGCTAATAAGATCTTATTAGGTTAGGTTTTTCCCCAGATTTGGGGTTTTCCCAGATAAACATTTGTGTTTATGTGTTTATGGTTGTTGCTGGTTATTTTTATATTTATTCCTCTCAGTAATTATTTATGTTATGCAGTGAATTTCTTAACAACTGGTATCAGAGCCAGATATTGGCTTCAAAGGGATTCTTTGATGCCAGGGGTTTATAGTGCTTGATGAGATCAATGTAGCCTTTTTACATATTTGGGTCTAGAAAATAATGGTGGAACAATCTTACACGGAAGAACCTTGACGAGAATGTACGGAAGATAGTGTCGTAACTACCAGGGATCACAGTGCATTTGCAATATTTACTGGTTTGGAACATGTTGATGAATTGTTCGGGATTCATACGACTATTTAAAGAAGGTCAGCAGAAGAAAATTGTTCATGCGGCTTCCAAAATTGTTCATTTTCTACTACCGGTGTTGGAATCTACCAGGGTCTTGTCAAGCTCGCAGTTGGAGCAGTTTGATAGAAGTTTTTGACCAAATCAAATTGAGAGAGGATGGATCAGAATCGCAGCAACAATAAACAAAAAAAAAAAAAATAGTGAAGTCAAAATTATTGCATGTAAATGGGCATACTACTATAAGACCTGGTAAGGCATGTGTACCCCTCGGTGATCAGCGATAAAGTCTGGGTTAGACCTAGGTGATAGGGGGGATGTTGGGTTAACAATACCCCAAGTAAAAACTCTGAGGGGGGTAAGAGCTAGAGTGAGTGGGATTGTCTCACTTAGCAGGTTTGGCTGGAGTTAGTCAAGGAACCTCGAGTCAAGTTTAAGGGGGGAATTGTTAGGTAAACTTGACTCAAGATAGAGTCAAAGTTGACCAGGTTAAACAGTGATGGTTTTGGGGTACATGGTATTGTGCACCCATAGTATTCTGCTCATGGTATTATATGTAATGGAGCCTATAAAAGGCTGGAAGGACTGTAATGCAAGACCTGGAGGTGAGCGGTGAAGGCTCACTTGGTCAGATTGGTCAGGGTTTTGGCCAATGCTAATAAGATCTTATTAGGTTGGGTTTTTCCCCAGAATTGGGGTTTTCCCGGATAAACATTTGTGTTTATGTGTTTATGGTTGTTGCTGGTTATTTTTATATTTATTCCTCTCAGTAATTATTTATGTTATGCAGAAAGTTTTTAACACATTTAAGCGCGGGATGACGTAAATTTATGTTCCCATTTTTGGTGTCAGATATTCGATGTCCAAGCATCGAATATCTAACAGATCTTAAAACATTGCCTATTTGACACAATGGCACTAACAACAATAATGAATAAAGTGTCGTATCTTTGATGACCAGAGTCGAACCGTGATGAATATACGTCATATTTTCGCCCCATTTGTACTAATGCTTCTTTCTTCCCTCACCCTTCTTAAAATGTGTTGCATATGCTTGAGAGTCACCTTCATCTAGTTTTTAAATATTTCCTTTTGATATTAGCCTTGATTCTTTTTTAGTGCAATTTTTCAATAGTTCTTCAAACTTTGGAACTTCCGTTTTAGCACATATATCTACAACAAACAAGTTGCATGAATCTAGTAGAACATTATGTGTTGTAGTCACTAATTCCTTCTCAAAAAATGACTTCTTGAATTTCTTGAAGCTGATCTCTTAGTTAATATATCTACATGAAATATGAGGCTATAGCATCATTCCTTTCCATTTGAAAATCACGAAGTTCAATCTTCAAACGCATAACTGGACCAATATTGTTGATAGTGAACAAACTAGTTAGAGCATCATACATATGATTTGAATATTGCAGACTTGAAACATAGCAATCAAGTGGCCCTTGATAGAGCACAATGATGTTCATAGTTGTGAAGTCACCTTTTTCAAATTTTGATTTCTCTTCATATTTTTCTAGTTCAGTGACCTTACCTTTCACAATACCCAAGATACCTTCTTTTGCAAGATTTATTTTGCAAGAAGAAGATCAATCCTTGTTTCCAAGCCCTGAAGTTGAAGATCCTTATAATTTGTTCTCAGAAATCCTAAAGGAACCTGTTGGGCAGCGGGTCCCCCACATAAGGGTTTTGGGACTTAAAACCCACAATTGTTGGTATTGATGATGTAAAAGATCCGTGAAGTGCGCGAAGCGTGAATTGTAATGGGTCAAGTCAAATGGTTGTCCATCCGAAAATAATGTAAGATAATAGAAAGCAAGTCGGCCTGCCCATGATCTGTGGACCATGGGAATGTATAAATAGAGTGAGGCTCTAAGGGTAGAAGGCATATTTTTGGTTGGGATCTGATCATTATGGGTTTATGAAGGCAATACTCAATCTGAGTCTGTAAGTCCGAGTTAGGGTTGACAGTGGTTAGAGAAGGCTCTGTAACTATGTGTGCAGAGGCCTGGTAGAGTCCATAGTTGTGTGGGCAGAACCCTGTAGCTGAGTGTGCAGGGCGAAATTGGGTTGTACTAAAACATAAGATTAATAAAGATAAGTGTTTCTGAATTATTATGTGTCTAGTCTCAGATATTTATGAATATTCTTATGTTATGGTTTTATGCATATCTTTAAGATTTATGGTTGCACACGCTAGTTATAACTATTGAATGATGATTAAGATTCTAAGACCTAAATCAGATCTATAATAACCGTAATAATAATAAGGAATATAGGAAGTGCCTCATCATAGAGCTATGTGAAGGTCAAATAGCTGTACAGAGTAGCGCAAGTGTGCAGATCAGTTCATGACCCCTCTAGAACCCATCAAGACATCCCTAAGGTGCGGAAACCTAGTTCCAGCACCCTCCCTTACTACCTTAGGTGAGATTTCAGCCCGCACTCCATGGATTGTTGCCGACAAGGCTGATAGTGTGGGATTTGTTTGGCTAAAACACTTTTGAACCTAGGTTAGGCCCCAATAAGACAAAAAATGGTTCTGTTGTCGAGACCGAGATCTGCCTAAGGGATGTCTGATGTCAGAATGTTGGAACCCTATAAAGAGGGAAATTGAGGATTGGCTGGAGAAGAAGCTTTACAAGTTCATGGCACAGGAGAATAAAACCCCATAGATATCTGAAAAAATGTGGCTGGATCACTACATATATACGGAAATCCATGAGATCTTCTTCATGTCTTTCTCTTCAGAACTGTATGAGTGGATCGCAAGGCTAGTAGACAGCCAGGGAAGGTGCAAGCTTGATTAGCCCATAGTGTGGACTCCAGCATTGGTGTGCAAGCTAGAAGCATCTGAAGAAAATATCACGTGGGTTGTAGACCACTGGCTGGATCGGATCATAAGAGGGTTTATCATTGCATTTGTGATAGACACAACTGTTAGCTATAGTGAAGTAGAAAGACATTTTCTCAAGGGACCGCGAAGTAAGTACGTCAAATCATTGAATACCTCAATTAATATGCTCTTATGTGAAAAACGGGTGATGAAAATCCATTAATGAGTGGAACTGATCTGGATTTAAACAGGAACGCAACAAAATACAGAGATAACCATATACACAAATATGCAGCGGAAATGCTACTTCATTTCATTAATGGAAAATACTGAAATATGCTTACAACCAGAAATGGAAATAAACCAGCTAGGGCGATGGTAGCTTATCTCTGAGAAGAGATGTGGTGACCACATGCCTCTGAACTGTTCCGAAACTTTGTTACAATGAGGCTCGAAGGCCTATTTATTGTTGAGAAACAATGGAAAACCCTTCACATTCCAAAACCTAACCTTAGGACATGAAACGCCAAACTGTGGGCCCCGTTTGGGGGTAAGTTGGTACATCAACTTCCCGGGGTCGTAACTTTAGCATATGATCTCTGTTTGACGCGTACAATAGCTCATTAGAAAGATATATTTGAGCACTATCATTGTCGGAACGAGCAACATTGGTCCATGGTCCATGGACCCATGTTGCCCCTGGATTCCCCAAAAAACGTCGTTTAGGGCCTCAAAACGGCTCCGGAAGTTCAGGACCCGAAAAACTGCTAAAAATAGTAAATTGTGCTACAATTACGAAAACTGAAAAATTGAAAGAGACAGTTGCGGGGGTCCAAA
>APFE031219726.1:169691-207423 GCA_000404065.3 Pinus taeda
GTTTTGGGATCCAGGTGAAAATCTCTGTGCATATGTGTTTTTATGTGTTATGCTCTCGCATTGTTTATTTTTCTGTGATTTAGAATTCGTATGCAGGTAATTTTTGTACGGGGTTAAAACCTATAGCACTGAGCACTGGATGGGAAATGAGATTTATGGCACAAATCAAAAAATATGAGATGGATCAGGTAATTTCAGACCTGGGATCGAACGCGAACGTGTTACCAAAAAAGACTTGGGAACAAATGGGCAGGCCCATGTTAGAATGGTCTCCTATTAAATTACGAATGGCGAACCAACAAAAAATCTTGTCCATGGGGAGATTGCAAGGGGTAACAGTGGATATCGAAGGTGTGAGCATGCAAATAGACTTCGAAGTAATATAAATTGTAGATGACAGCAATCCGTACCTCGTACTGCTAGGAATGGACTGGGCTACAAATATGAATGGAGTCATCAACCTAAAGAGTTGGAAGATGATATTCGAGAAAAAGTCCCTACGTGTGTGTTATAGACATATTTGGGGACTGAAACCCCAATCATATATGTCCATAAACCAAGGGCTTCTGAGTCCCTAAAAGTGTTGTTTCACACCCTAAAGGAACAAGGTCAGTTGATTACATCATCTCGCAGAAGTTCTCCATGGAAAACTACTCAGAACTAGTCAAAACTGGACCATACAGATTGCTCAGTGCTAAGGGTGTGATGCATCTCACCTACCACATGCAAAAAGTGCACTGCATACTGAAAATCCCTTTTGTAGGGTGCGATGAGCTAGAGTAGACAAATGGCAGAGATAGTTTGCAAGGTGGATGATCATGGAATCTTCCAGAAACTTCTCCTGTGACACTTGCCTCTCTGAATTTGCCCAGGAATGAGTAAGATATCATGAATCTCGAAGTGGAACCAAGAACTATCAGATAGAGGACACTAATCAAAATCCCAGAAGCTAACTCACCCGCCTGCAAACATCTAGATATGGATCCCTCATCCCAGAGATCCAGAGGCTGGAATTTTGTATCTTGTAAGGAAGTGCTGTCGGTTTCCTGGTGGAACGTCATAGTTTTAGGTGATCTAAGCTTTTCATGAGGTTAAGAAGGGCTTTCATGCTGGGAGGATGACACTGGGTCAGATCAATGGTTTGTAATCCTCTCTTCTAATCTTTCTATCAATAAAGTTATTCAAGTTTTCCTCCACATTCTTGTATGTTTGATGATATATGCATTTGTGTGGTCAATATATATTTTGTCCTATATTGTTAATGATTGTAGATCTATGTACTTTGAAGGTATTATGCTACTTTGACTTTACAGGTACTCTTTGAAGCGGGGTGAGCAAGGAAGGAGTGGCAAAGATCTGTCAGAGGGGAGAAGGAACCAACAAGGAACCAAGTGAAAGATTGAGGTTGGTATTCTTTGCTCCTCTCCTATCTAGTTCTCATAAAGGAAAACGAAAGTAGCTTTAATTTGTTTGTTTCTAAGATAGCTACCCATCTTAGTGGGACTAGTAGCTCTACATGGACACTAGATTTCCCGATAACAGTGTGATAGTTCCGCTAGATCCCACTGAAGGAGAACACTACACCGAACCCGTGTGCGATGATGGAGGCGATGAGGAGCTGGATTATATCTACAAAATAACCACGCAAAACTAGGATTGGATAAATCCGACTGCCAATGGAAGGGTCTTGTGGGAATGCGCAGAATCCTTCCTTGCATATTCAAACGAAGAAGATGAACGATGGCACAATCGGTTAAGTTAAGTGACGATGCTATATTGTAATATGATGACCAAATCAATGTGTTGTGTAACCGCCCAGGATCAAGATCTACCAACTTATGGTGGATTGACAATGGTGGATGAATTCTTGGACAAGTTTGAGAGTGTAGTACCTGAACATCATAGGTTCGATGCATTAGAATGGGTGCTACGCGCAACACCTGCGCGTTGGTGGAGAACACATGAAGGAAATTTTGAAAACTGGTGCGACTACAGAAGGATGATGCAGCTAAGGTTTGGGAAGTTGGAACTGCGAATAACTGGAAAATTTAGAATGCATTAGTTAGGACCCTATGTGGTAAAAGAGGTCACAGACAGAGGCGCGGTCCAACTTGTCAAAATAAATGGGGAGCCCTTCCCAGGAAAAGTAAATGGCAGTCACCTGAAGCCCTAAATTGGAGGGGCCAACTACCTAACTAACCAACCAAAGCACAGTCTCACCACTCTAGATAGTTGGAAGAGAGCACGGGATGGTAAAACAGTATCTTAGGGAGCTACATGACAACAGGGGCACGCGCAGGACCGGTAGGTCACAAGGGTCACGATTGCGAAAAAGGGGATGTATTGTTGCATGGATAAACACAAAAGTGACCATTGCTATCACTGTTCATGATAAGATGTATGAGTTCCAGTGAAAAGGAGCAGGTTGCGGGAAATTAAGATACGCAGTATGAGCCAAATTCGAAACGATCTACCATAGATCTAGCATTAATAAGCCAGAAAAGGAGGGAATGGCCAAATATGAATTTTAGTAGGCCTATAAATCACAGCAGGGCATCCACCACACAAACTGTGGTATCTAGAGACTTCATCTATTGGGCCTTCCAATAGGTATGGAACCGTTGAACTTTGATGATAAGGGAGGAAGCCTGGCATTTTCAATATTTCCATAAGAGATACAGGACCTTCTGGATAGTGTAATGTCGATGGCCGCAGACATCGCACTGAGCTCAAGACTAACGGTAGGGATGTGCCAGAAATTCTCAGAGAAGTAGTAGGACTAGTCTAGATGCCACTGTCTAGACCATGGCCTGGCAGGTGATCCATGAAAGATAAGGGAAATATGGTGAATTTTGAGACAAATAATGGACTTTCGGCTAATAGTTCGTCTCTCACGCACCTTGAAGATTGGGACCTCGTGGACAACATCATCTGTCTTGCAAAAATGCAACACAAGCTTTAGCAGATAGTGCATATACTGGACCCGCGATCGAAAACATGCTGCTCTGGCACAAAGGAGTCTTATCTTTGACATCTCAGCAATTGGCCAAGATGAGGGAGGCTCAGGCTCTCAAGGCACAAGTCGATGTTTCTCGCCAGAAAGAACCAGTGCTTAAAGAACACATCCAACCTTGGCTAGATGAGGCATTCGCGATCACCGCCAACATCAACGCAAAGCTAGCACACATGCAAGCAGTATGCAAACTCAGACAAGCAAGTGAAACTGATAATGACGTATCGAAGGCTCGCGCACAATGAGTACAGAAGATGGCGTAAGAATGTGTTGCAGAGATAAGCGAAGTGAAGAAGTTGTTGGATAACCTTCGCGTGAAGATCACCCCACCAACTGATTGACTTAGGACGAGTCATGATGATTGTGTTGGGGGCTTGTTGGGCAACGGGTCCCCCGTGTAAGGGTTTTGGGGGTTAAAACCTAGAATTTTTGGTATTGATGTTGTAAAAGATCCGCAAAGTGCATGTAGCACTAATTGTAATGGGTCAATTCAAAGGGTTTTCTGCCCGAAAATAATGTAACATAATAGAAAGTGAGTCAGCCTACTCATGGTCCGTGGACCATGGGAATGTATAAATAGAGCGAGGCTCTAAGGGTAGAAGGCATCTTTTTGGTTGGGATCTGAGCATTATGGGTTTATGAAGGCAATATTCGATCTGAGTCAGTAAGTCCGAGTCATTGTTTATAGTGGTTAGAGAAGGCTCTCCAGTTGTGTGCGCAAAGGCTCTCCGAGTCCGCAACTATGTGCACGAACCCCTGTAGCTCAGTGCGTAGGGTGGAATTGGGTTGTACTGAAACAAAAGATTAATAAAGATAAGCGTTTCTGAATTATTTTGTGCTGGTTATAACTATTGAATGCTGACTAAGGCTGTAAGACCTGAATCAGATCTATAATAACCGTAATAATAATAAGGAATCTAGGAAGTGCCTCATCGCAGAGCTACGTGAAGGCCAGACAACTATGCAGAGTAGTGCTAGTGTGCAGATCGGTCACGAACCCTCCAGTACCCATCAAGACATCCCTATGGTGTGGAAACCTAGTTCTAACACCCTCCCTTACTACCTTGAGTGAGACTTCTATCCGCACTCCGTGGATTGTTACCAACAGGGCTGGTAGTGCGAGATTTTTTTGGCTAAAACACTTCTAAACCTTGGTTAGGCCCCAATAAGCCAATAGAACCCATGATCACAAATAAGAAATTAGATTGTAGATATAGGTCTTCTTCAAGATTTATTGCTTACGAAAGCTTCTTCAAGAGTAATCTCGACGTCCTTTTCATCACCAAAGCTATGAATCCATGTTTCTTTTTCAACTGCAATAGATATTAGCACAATATTTCTGAAATATTGGTAATTACTTCCAATACTATCTATCTTCTTTTAAGAATTTCAATTTGTCAATAAGCAATTGCACTTCAGAAATTCAATCATAAACCATAAAGATAATAGAGATCACAATGTGTAAAGAGAACACAATATTTACCATAGGAAAAACCCAACAACCTTCTTCTTTGAGAAATTATTTAGTTCAACAAGAGATACATCTAATGTGACTAGTCAACTATGACATCAAACTAATCAAAAGGATATGGTTAAACCTGGTCCATAACCCTCAAGTCAAGTCAAGTTAAGTTGCTCTTCAAACTTCAACCTTCTCAGATGTGCCCATAATTTCGACATGTGTATAATTTTGACCTACCCAAAAAATCCTACCCAAACATTGCCTAGAATTTAGCTCCTACAACTCGACCCTGCAACTATCCATAATTTTCATCCTTCCTAGAAACTACTTCCCATAATTCACACATGCGAGGTCTAAAGAGAGAAATGCGAGCTAGAGAGAGAGGTATTCGTCCTTCTTCTTCATCCTTCTTGTCCTTCACTTGGATGCCTATAGACTTCTTTCTTGTGTGAGGTTGACTTGTTCCTTTGAGGAGGAGGTCAAATGCCTTTAAATAGTGTTTTTCCTTCACGAATAGGTGTGTCTCTTCATTGGGGATGACTTGACTTGAGAGAGGGAAAACGTGACTATTTAGGAGCCACAAATTCAAAATTCAAAATTTGAAATTTTCTCTTTTAAATATGATATGAAGAACATTTCTTACAAAATATTTGTACATTACAAGGGCTAAAACATAAATTATGAATACTGGCAATAGCTACAAAATTCAACAAGAAACACAAAACATTATTCTATGAAGGCCTCGTAAATTTTATTCTAGAAAAGAATGTTAATGAACATCAAATAAAATTTAATTTTAAAGAATGATTCTTTGAGCCTATATTCATCAATGCAAGGATATAACTGATCTAAATGTGAACTTTTTGGATTTTTAAGAACTTATTTATGATATGTAAAGAAACGGAGCAACAATTAGAAACTAAAGCTCACAAAATAATGCTACAATAAAACATACTACCTAATATAAAAAGAGAGCATCAAAATTTATACAAAATGAATGATTTGCGAGACAGTACAATATGTATACTACCAAAAATGTCATGCATCCATAAGGGTCCCTCGAGGTGATTGCACGATAGTTAGAAGAAATAGGAACTTACTTTCTAAGAAACCTCAATTAATCATGAATGTGTAAATGGAAGAAAAGGATCAATGGTATAAGTATATGTAAAGGCAATAACATGGATTCAAAACTCAAATATCTATCTATCCCTCACTCTGCCTAGTGAAATCAATATATAGTGTTTTTGAAATAACAACTTTTAGAATTAAAATGCTACAAATTAGAAGAAAGACGGTGAATAAGTGTTCTACTGCTAATTTTCATATTCAAATTCTTACCTCACTTATGATTCAACGAGTACATGTGAACACATAACCCATAGATGTGTTATTATTCAAGATTGTTTGATTCCATGAAGATATTACACTCGTCTGATGTTGGTTGTTCTACCCTGATATACTTTGTTTATGTGTTATGCCACACGATGAGTTGAACACAACTTTGACTTTGTAATAGTGATGTCTCAATCACTTCATTGATGCACTAGATAGGATATTCATCATTGTGTCATATTTTTCCACTTGTCCATGTGTTCCATTCAATTTAGTTGCTTTAGGATATATGCTAGCCATTGAATCTACTATTCACTACATTTTCATAAGAAAGATACAGAATTTGTCAATTTTTGCAATGTTTATAGATTAACCTAGTTTTATAAATAAAAACACATAAACCTGTATAATATGTACTCATTACCTCTATGTAACCTTTTGCAGCTCAAATGGAAAATGTACATATGGAATGTGACAAGGTTATGTAGAAAGGACAATTATGAAAGTTCTTATAGGATAAAGGTGGTCAAAACTAAGGTGGCATATTGACAAAAAGATGTTAATTCCTAGGCCCATCTAGTACACCCATTCATCACCAATTCAAATCAGTGTGGGATAAATTTTGAAGAAGGACATTGGGGTGGGATTTGATCGATTTATGCATACATGGGAAATGAAACCATTTTTAATATAGTTTCTTTGGGTGCAACCACACGTTCAACCACTACCTCAAGTTGCCCCCATGGCTTTAAGTTTAGAACCTCATGGGAATTGAACCTTTCCCAAGAGTGAAAAGCTTCTCGCTTTCCACCATTAGATCCCCCTTTGGAAAAAAACATTAATAAAATTATTATAATTAAAGAAAAGTAATATATTTAATTAATTAATTTTACTACAACCCTTTCCACTACCATTATCAAGTTCTCTATTGAGGTGTCATATAAAAATCATAATAGAACTACCAACCCTTGGCATGATAAGGATTGTAAAATTACTAAAAACTTGATTAGGGATGTTTCTAGAGAAATCTTACAACTTGATAAAATAAGTATGTACAAAGCTCTTATTAAAATAAATAAAAGATACTATATAAATAGAAAGGTATTATACCTATCTAAGTTTGACCCCATAAAGTTTTGGAGGAAAATCTTGATTCATAAAACTAAATAAAATCAATTAATTCCCTTGAAGAACTGGTTGAATATTTACCTTAAAAACTTTACGAATCCCTTAATTCCATGGAAACCATTTTGAATGCCCCTATAGAGCATAATACATTTTCTTTGGAAGAAATTGAGTTTAGGATTAAGTTGTTCATTAAGGGAAAATCTCACTACACTGAAGGTTATTAATCTGAAATTTTAAAAATGGGAAAACTTATCCTCATCCTACACATGCACAAGCTCTTTAATTTGGTAGTGGAGCAAGGCTTCCCTAAACCTTGGGCATAGAGCCTTATTGTGTGTATCTTTAAGAGTGGGGTTAAAAGCATTCCCTCTAATTGTAGGACCATTATTATTAGCCACATTTTAGCCAAGTTGTACATGATTATTTTGGGAAAGAATATTATATTTTGGCTTGAAATCCATGGAAAAAGAGCTAAAGGCCAAGCTAGGTTTAGGATATTTTATTCATCCATGGATCATCTTATTACTGTTAGGATAATTGCAGAGGAATTCCATAATAATAACAATGACATGTTCTATTCTTTTTTTAATTTAGAAAAGAAAATTACATTATTCCTAGAACAAAGCTATGGAAGAGGTTAAAATAGATAATTGTTCCTCTCAAGTTGATTTTTGTTGTGACAAGTCTCTACAAGAATGTTATTGCCAAGCTTAGTACAATTGAGGTTTGGTTGAGTAAAGTAAATATAATATCAAAGTCACAAAAAGGTGTCCCTCATCCCCTATCCTTTTTGGCATATATGTTGATAAGCTAGAAAAGTGTTTAGAAGATGTAGGTTGTGTTGGCCCTACACTCACTGGTATCGTAATAACTCTTCTCCTTTATGTTGATGATATTGGTTTTTTTGGAAAGGAGCCATTACAATCTTGGTAACACAACTCAATATTAATAACGACAAGACTAAAGTCATGATGATTAAATCCAAAAATATCACATATGATATTTTCATTTATGACAACAACTCCTTGGAGGAAGTTTCTTCATACAAATAGCTAGGAATAAACCCCCATCATAAGCCTAATTGGAATTATAGAGTTGATAAATGATAAATGGGGGTTGGAAAACTTACTATGATCTTGAAAACAATTATAAGTTCGTAGATATTTGGATTTGGGATTAAAAAATCTCTTATTTAAGACTCTCGCCACTCCTGTTATTTTATATGGATGTGAGGTTTGGTGTTGCAATACATACAAAGAGTCGTGTAGGAAAATTGAACATATACAAATTGAGTTTATAACCTACAAGCTCAATATTAAATGAAATAATCCCTAACCTATCCTCCTAATTGAAGAAATCCTTTCCCCCGTTGAAAGCATGCCTATGACTAGGTATCTTATGTATGAGAAGAAGCTTTACAACATGGACACCAAGAGGTCTCCTAAAATTACTACTAACTCTAGCCCAAACTCCCACCTTTGGTTGAAGCATCACATAAGGATTCCCAGTCTTGGCTAGAGCATGATTGAATAAAGGAGAAGAATATCTTGTAGAATCTTGATAATATTAAAATTATTATTTTTTTCCAAATTTAATGAGAAATTGTAGGGAAATAAAGAGCTAGGCAGAAGAGGTCCACATGGGGTAGCTCAAGCGGCAATGGCCGTGGAAATGAAGTCTCACCGAACTGGAAGTCTTGGGTTCAAATCTTGGGCTACCCTTCCCCCATTGAGGGGTACTTAATGGACATGTAAATCGGAGAGTCCCACCCCAGCCTACAAAAAAAAATAAAATTAATTTATACAACTACTTTTACAACTAAAAATTTGTAATTAGGGCATTGCATATGCAATCATGCACAAGTACAAAGTGCCCAAATAGGTGTTGACAATATTTTATTTGCATAATTTATCTCTTACTTTCAGTGTTTTCCCACTTTTGGAGAACTCCAACATGGAATCCAAGTAGTTTGGTTAGTGACTTCAGCGATGTGCAAGCTCTGGGCAACTAGAGATGAGAGGAATACTAGTGAAGCTTTTAAGGAGGAGCCATTTCAAAACTTTGTTGCATCAATTCAAATTAACATTCGAATAAATTTTCCATTCTTCTCCCAATCAAGAGGTATGATGTTGGAGCTACACAGATAGAGACATTGCTCAAATAAATCCATTTTAGATGCTTTCAATGCTAATAGTATTGTAGAATTGAATTTGAGAAGTCATTCTACCATGTTGAGGTAGAGTCGTCCTCAAAGTTTTGTTAGGATTGAGTGCAAGAACCCGAGAATCCAAATTCTTGATGCAATAATCTGAGATATCATAATCTAGTCAATATATGCGATTAAAAAGGTGCAAAAACAAATATAACTAGTTGCACATATATTTATTCTGAATGAATCTTTCCTCCTATGTTCTATACTTCATCTGCACTTCTAACAACATGTATTTGCACCCTTTTGGTGCAAATACTGGTTTGTAACTTCTCTAGGTTAGCTCCCAACAATCGCAAGTTGCAAATCTCGTGGGCCCACCCTGACGTGTTCCTCTTCGAGTCAAGTGGACTGCCTCTACTTTGTGCTCACTAGTTTGGTTTGACATCCAAAGGCTAAGAAGCCTCCAGTGGGGTCCACCCCCGGCTTCACCATATTGGTTGGTTTTGCTAGATGGTTCAAAAGCTTATAGGACCGATGTCCCGATGGTCGAAGGTTCGTCGGGACCTACTCCAGTCCACATCACATGTGTTAGGGTCCTCTAGCCATAAGTCATTTTAGTGTGTAAAGGTTCACCTTGAAGCCCGAAGGCCAGAGAACTGGTAGGGCCTACCTGACAATTCCTGCCATATGAGGTTGGGTAATAGGTATGTCTTACGCAAAACTGATCTACAACGAACTATCATTCTGGGCGAGATCTTAATGGAATCTGGGAGATTCCCAAAGCTGACGAAGTTCTACAAGCCCCAACATCATTGTTCCTCATGAAGCTCATCTCATGGAACATGAGAGGGTTCAATAGCCCTCAAAACACAGAATGCTAAAAACCATGATTCAGTTAGAGAAACCAACCATTGTTTTTCTACAGGAAACAAAAAGTGCTAATGCCTCTCTTGAAAGAATCCTCAGCAAAGTTTGGCTTGGCAGTCGCTCTGTATCAGTGGATGTAATAGGAGCCTCGGGGGGACTTGCTATAGTCTGGAATCCGCAGATCCTCACTCTTCAGGATTTTCATGCCTCACATAATTTCATTCAAGCTACATTTCATCTCCTAGGGACGGAGCTGCATGGTTTACTTACCAACACCTATTTTCCGCAAGACTTACATCAAAAATTAGAAGTGCTGGAAGCACTTACAACGCTCAATGCAACTAGACAGTACCCTCTCTGGATAAGTGGGGGATATTTCAATATCATCACGAATTTAAAGGAAAAAAAGGGAGGGCGAATGAGATTAGAAGAGGATAGCACAGGACTCAAAGAGTTCATTCAAACCAATCAGCTCATTGATATACAAACCTCAAATGGTACGTTCACCTGGACAAACAAACGAAGGGGAACACATCATATCGCATCCAGACTATATCGCTTTCTCATTTCAGACAATGCCATTCATATGGGCGGAGATTTTCACGCCTCCATCCTACCACAAGGAGGCTCTGATCACTGGCCCATCATGCTCCAATGGACGCGTCCAGGTAAACAATGCAATCGCCCATTCCGCTTCGATTCCTTCTGGTTCACTTATCCAGAATTCAAAGAAATGGTGCAAGCCGCCTGGAAGTCCTTCACTCCCCCAGCAGGAGCAAAAATGTTTCAATTTCAACAGAAGCTCAGACACCTCAAGCAAGTTATCAAGGCCTGGAACAAATCAAAATTTGGTAACATTTTGGAAACGAGGAAAAGTCTGGAGCAGGATATGTGTGCTCTTCAACAAACAATTATAATAGAGGGAAGGACAGAAGAATTAGCAAGCAAGGAGCACACCCTCTGGACAGAACTAGAAGCTCGAAGGTTACAGGAGGAAATCCTCTGGCGCCAAAAATCCAGAATCAGGTGGCTAAAGGAAGGAGAAAAGAATACAAAATTCTTTCACCGATCCACCATTCAACGTCGAATGCATAACAACATTGCCTTTATCAACAAAAGTCAAGGGAGAAGATTAGAAAAGCATGAAGATATTGAGAAGGAATTCAAAGATTACTTCTAGGAAGCACTCAAAGAACAACCAGGGAGTCGCTCATCCGCCATAAGATCGGTTACATAGCATATCCCCAAGATAATCACGGAAGATCAGAATCAAAATCTCCTAAAACAGGTCACCATGCAGGAAGTAGAAGAAGCTATGGCTCAACTAAAAGATGGTAAGGCACCTGGACCTGATGGTTTTACCTCCAATTTCTTTCATGAATTTTGGGATTTGATCAGTACTGAAGTGTTGGACCTAGTGGAAGAATCTTGTTCCATGCATTGGGTCCTTCCCTCTCTCAATTCCACCTTCATTGCACTTGTCCCCAAGGGCGAAGAAGCAAATACGCCAGATAAATACCCGCCAATTTCCCTCTGTAATGTCATCTACAAGCTCATATCCAAAGTCGTGCCCAATAGGCTTAAACCTCTCCTTCCTCTTCTCATCCTTCCGGAACAAACGGGTTATGTTGAGGGGCGTCAGATTATGGATGGCATCATCCTTTCCAACGAAGTGATCCACTCTTTAAAAATTCTCAAAAAACTGGGCATGATAATGAAGCTTGATCTCTCCAAAGCCTTCGACAAGCTCAGTTGGGAATATATCCAGCATATGTTGCTAGCCTTCGGATTCAATGCTACCTGGACTCGCTGGATCATGAACCTCATAACCTCTCCTTTCTTTTCGGTTCTCCTCAATGGCTCCCCGTCCACGCCCTTCCGTCCGTCGAGAGGCATTCGTCGAGGGGATCCCCTCTCCCCTTTCATTTTTGTTCTTATGGCGGAAGGACTCAGTCGCCTCCTCCACCATGCTGTTTCCTCTCAGGCGATCAAAGGTATAGCGATCCATGGTCTTCATCCGTTATCTCATCAGCAATTCGTGGACGATACGATGCTCTTTGGTCATCCCTCCTCTCAAGAAGCCAAAGTCTTTAAAGCCCTGCTCTCTCTCTTTTCTGAAGCCTCTGGAACCTCGATTAATGCCTCCAAATCCCAGCTTTTCTTCTTCAATTCCCCTGTTTCCACTCAATGAAACATTGCTCGTATTCTGGGTTTCTCTATTGCTGTGTTGCCCTCCAAGTATTTAGGTGCTCCTCTCATGGCTTCTGCCCTCAAGCATGCTTCATGGCATACGCTGTTGGATAAATTGGAAGCGCGACTTTCATCTTGGACCTACAGATCGCTCAATATAGCCAATTGGCTTATTTTGATCAAATCGGTCCTCTAAGCAATGCCTTTGTATCTCTTTTCCATACTAGCGGCTCCCAAATGGGTGCTCAAGGCCATCCGTAACCTTCAACGGAGATTTCTCTGGGGCTCTAATGGACTCAACAGGAAATGGGCCCTTGTTAAATGGACTGAGGTATGTCAAACAAAATCCAATGGAGGACTAGGAATAAGGGACCCCATACAAAGCAACGGTACAATGGGAGCAAAAATATGGTGGAATTGGCTAGTAAAGCCGCACATCCCTTGGGCAAAGTTGTGGAAAGCCAAATACGTGGCCGGAAGTCAGTGGGATGAGCTCATCCGAATTATTCCGAGCATCTTAGGATCCATGATCTGGAATTCGGCTAAAATTAATTGCGCCTTCATCCAAGAATATAGCTTTTGGGAGATTCACTCGGGGACCTCAGCGCGGTTCTGGGAGGACTCATGGCAGCAGCTACCAAAATTAGCCTCGATCTTCCACAAACCTCTCCGGCAGAACCACATGCAGCATTCCAGTATATCTAAAGTCTCTCAATTTTGGCAGCAGCAAGCGATTCAAGGTTTCCAACAATGGAAACCCGCAAGCTCTTGGCAGACAGATTGGCATGGAGAGACTTATGCAGATATAGATCAGGAGCTAAATCAAAGGAAAATCAAACTCTCTAATCAGCAGGACAAACTGAGGTGGGGTCACACCTCAAGAGGAATCTTCACCACCAAAGAAGCCTATACCATACGCTATGATCATAGCCATACAGAGAAGGATCAGTTATGGAATCACATATGGCAGTCAAGATTATGGCCCAAGGTATCTACCTTCCTATGGCTTTTAAGCAAGCGCCACATACTAACCTGGGATAATCTACAAAGAAGAGGCTTCATAGGTCCCTCACGATGCCCCAACTGTACCAGCCAAGCGGAAACCATCATACATCTCATGGAGACTTGCCCACTCGCAGCTCAGCTCTGGGAAAAAGTCGACCAATGCAACAACGGAATAAGGGACAGTCAGGGGGACATAGCAAACACTCTCAGAACTTGGCCCAAGCACCCTTATCAAAGCCCCATTTTGAACTCCTTATGGAACCTCATTCCAGGCTTTCTTTATTGGTTATTATGGAAGGAACGGAACAATAGGGTCTTCAACAACAGGAGAAGATCTGTAGAAATCCTTTGGCTACTCTTAAAGCATAATCTACAAGAAACGTTGGCGCTCAGATCTTGGACAGAAAATGACTGGCCAACGTCTCCCCGCGAGCCGAGCATCTGGAATTCCTGGAATCTTAACATATCCTGTTCCCTGCAAGGTATTCCCAGAAATTCTCCCAAGATCACCTCCCCCTCACAATGGTCCCCCCCCGCTAGCGCTACTTTCAAACTAAATTTTGATGGTGCTGTTAAAGGAAATCCTGGTCCGTCAGGATACGGAGGCGTAATTAGAAATGCCAAAGGATCAGTGGAACACATCTACTATGGGTCGACAGGCACAAACACCAACAATGTGGCGGAGTTGGAAGGAATGTGGAAAGGAATTTGTGTGGCCGATCATCATAATTTCTATCCGTTGGAAGTGGAGGGAGACTCCCTGATTCTTATCAATACGGCTACTAGAATTCAAGCAGGGACCTCTGTGGCAAAAATAGCCTCCAGCTGGAGACTTCTCAGTAGGCTAGAAACATTGGAAGAAAGGCTTCGCCGCCCTAACAGTATCCTTTTCAAGCATGTTAGGCGATCGGCCAACAAAGTAGCAGATAGATTGGCAAACCAAGGGGTGAACCAGCATCGTCCTCATTATATAGGCACTCTCCATGATGCAGAGGATATACAACTTCAACAGGATTGCCACTCTTTGGTGCTCCAGGATCTTCATCTCCCAGCTGCGGGTGATATTAATTGATGGAGGTACAGGGGCGGGCTTCCCACTGGGCAAGTGGCAGCCCAGCCCCGCCATCTGTACAGCAGAATTTAAGGCCTGCCACCCCTATCGTTTCAACTTGAAAGTGGGTAGTATAACCCACCGCAAGCCAGCCGCCCATAGCATAATTCTTCGCTCGTGCTCTGTTACTTCGGCTTCCGAGAGGCAGCTGCACTGTATCGGTTCACACATGGCGTGGCCAGAGGCTGCACAGTATATTTACAGCATGCCAGGGATGGTAACTCATTTCCTTTCTGCTGTTTTGGTTAACGTTTGGCTTTGGGTTATTCTGTGTTGTGGTTTGCAGCAGGTCTGTGGACGCCGGAGAAGGTCTCACCGGTATAGACCTCGCCCTGTGCTTCTGAAAGTCCTGGTCTTTTCTATGGAGTCTCCTGTTCGCATTGCTTATCTCTCTCACGCTCCTGTGTTTTCCTATCGGGGCTTTTGGAGGTTCAGTCCTCGGCCTGCGATTCTAGAAGCCCTGGTCTCTATTGTTGAATTTCCCGTTCATATTGCTTATCTTTTTCACACTCCTGTGTTTTCCAATCGGGGATTGTGGTTGTTTTTGCTTGTGGCTCCCCTGGGTATCTCTGCTATCGGGGATATCCCGCCCTCTGTGCCTCCGCTCTACTCAGAGTTTCTGGGCCCGAATTCTTGGCTCCCTGAGCCTCTGGATTCGAGCAGCCACAGCTCTCTGTGCCGTCTCACTGTTCATTTCAGTCCAATATGCCAAGAGAAAGGCTTCGCCTTAGCAGCCGCAGAGGCGGGTCTCGGGGAGGCGCCAGAGGCAGAGCCAACCCGCACCGCTCCTCTCACTCCGAATCCTCCTCAGACGGCTCTGACTCACGAAGCGCAAGGCGAGGTCGAGGGAGAGGTAGAGGGCGGGCTCGTGCTTCTGTCTGCGAGCACACCTCACATCCCTCATCCCGGTTCTGCTTCCCATGCTTACTGGACAATGCAACATATTACATCTCTGTTAGAATCGAGAAATGTGAACGTGCAGTCCCTCCACAAGTTGCTGAGGAGCAAAGGCCTCCTGCTCCAGTCTTGTGTCAACAAGCTCAGCCTCCTGCTCCAGTCCTAGGTCAATGAGATCAGCCTGCGGAAACCTCGGGTGCGGTGGCGGGTCCAAGTGCGCCATCCAAAGACGATGCGCCTTACACTGATTCAAGCGAGCCAGACCAATATGGCTGCAGGGTGGTGGAAGAGTAGCCTTCCACCTCAGTGGATGACTGAGCCAGTTTCTAGGGCTTTTTGGTGGTGGGTATGGTGCTTTAATTTAGCTCGTCTGGTTTCTCTTGTTCTCTGCTTTCTCAGCGCGATTTTCCTTGTAAAGCTGAAGCTATGCTCAGCTCTTTTCATGTTAAACGTGGTTCTCAAGCGCGCCTCTATATGCGGCTATATTGTCCTATGTAATAGTCTGGGGATATGGTTTTCTGAGTCTGTAACTGAAAGCAATGTCTGGGTCACTAGGATTATCTCTCAGTTGGTTGAGGTTTTTGGGCAGTTTGCTGGTCTTCCAGTCTTGGTCGGTGACAAGTGTCTATCTGGATATCCCGGTTATGTGTCTCACTGTGCTAAATCCATCTCCAAATGGTGAAATCTGAGGCTTGCCTCGTTGTAATTTTTTCTAGCCTTTTTGTATAATAATAGAAGTAGCCTAATTTACAAAAAAAAAAACAAAGGCATGAAGGTCAAATGCTTATCACCACAACCATGTGTTTATCAACCTATTCTCAGACAAAGGTGCTTGAACGCCTTGATAGTTGAAGGGTGAGATTTGACCCATGTGAATTGTGGCTGACAAACAATCTCAATTGAGTACACAAAAGAAATGATAAGGGAAGACTCACTACCTTTATAGTGCTTTTATAACTTTGTAGTGAACACTGATGCGGTAGTTAAATTCACTTAGTTAGAATTGTGAGGCTAGAAGAGGGGCATGGTTTGAAGATGCATAAGGTCGAGGGAATTTATTCATCCACTTATAACTAGGCTACGTTTTCCAACAAAGCAAAGTAGAGCATCGTAAGCAAGGGTGAGGCAAGATTTAATCAAATTAAGGGGTTGAATGAAATCACTTTTGACACTATCTATTTCCTATTCTCCCACTCAAGGAAGTGGGCAAGGTTTTATTTAATAACTACAAAATAATAATAAAATTCCTTCCATGACTAATCTTCTAGTTAGTACAGTGACACAGGTGTTATCCACCAAAAGGTTGTGAATCTTATTATCATGAGATATGACCAAGTTGTTCATGAAAATCCACCCCAATCGAGGTGTTTATTTATACATGTTTGTCAAGTTATAGTCAAGGAGATACCCTCTATCATTGTACTAATAGACTACTAAAAAATGTTAGCAAACAACGATGTTGCAAAAAAGGAAATCTTTGACTTTCAAGAAACACATAATGAAGTGTCTTTAAAACTTGCATCATCTACCAATAATCAAAATAACTATAAATTCATAACTATAATGGGCATTATTCATAGTAAGTATTCAATACAACCACTAGCTAGTTATTTCCAAAAGCTACAATACACTCACGAGAACAAATGTAAAATCTAAGATGTCTTGAAACTTCATAATTACAATGAAAAGTCTATATTTCAGGTACATACTAATGTATGACATAGTTTTGGCATTTGTACAACATGTGATATAAGTTGTAAATTCTAAATTCTTTAATAGATTTAAGAAGATGAAACAATTCAAATAACCATGAACATATCATACATCATGACATATATAAAAAATAATCATAATTCACACAGAGGCATAGATATAAGCTAGTCATCACAAATAAGCATCACTCAATTTTTATAAATCGAAAGAGCATAGATCATGTTACTTATCTACTTGTGTTGAATTTAGTTGGCAACTAGAGAAGGGACACTCATGTTGGCATTATGATACATGTGTTGTCCTTGATGGCAACTCACTCAGATGACAGTTCATAGTGCAGCAGGTTAACAACAAAGGATTATAGATCACACTCCAGAGATTGAAGAAAGAGAGTAGTTTAAGAAGTATACGATGGTTCACTTTGTCCAAGTAGTGTATACACGCGGGTTAATAGAACAAAAGGAGCGTATACATATACACACACATTCACAAAAGGAAAAGCGCGTATGAGATGGAAAATCAATGTTTTGGTCCAAGGTATTGGTCTGAGGTATTTGACCTGACGTATTTGGTCCAAGGTATTGGTCGAAGGTATTTGGTCCAAGGTATTGGTCCTAAGTGATTTTGGTCCAAGGTATTGGTAGAGGTATTTGGTCAGAGGTATTAGTCCTAAGTGGTTTTGGTCCAAGGTATTGAGAAAGTCTTAAAAATATATAATGAGGAGAAGATCATTAGGCTAGGTGTGAAAGTAAAGAATATATTATGAAGAGTGAGATTAAAAGAAAATATGCATGTTATGGATTTATGGTGCGTAGCGGTTGATGGGGGATGAGATCTAATGATGGATCAAGATCATGAGACCTAAAACAAATTATTATTATATGGTTTGATCATGGATAGTCTAGATCTGAATGCTAATGCGTGATTTACACTGTAAATGTTCTAATCTGGGTATGACTAAAGTCTGGAATAATTGTGATGTTTTAAGTTAGCATTTGCAGATCTATACGCTGGTTCACTTTGGTAAGAGCGTGTATACACACTGGTTTGGCACATCAAAGTAGCGTATACATTATGAAATATGATATTTGAAGTTGCAGTTGGTTATGGTTGTTTATGCAGAATTCTGGGTTCTGCTATGTGTTCTGGTGATAGTGTTCAGAATGTGCAAATTGATTTATTGTGATTTGCTTTAGTAATGACGGGTTTTCAGTGATTGGTTGCATAGTAGTGGTCATTGATTTTGAACTTCAATGTTACTGATGGGTCCAGTATGAAAATTTGATGAAACGAGGCCTTTAGATTGTGGTGTTGTGTTCCAGGAGTATCCAGTCTGAAAATTTATGAAACGTGGTCCCTGGAGGAAGAGAGAAGGTTTTAGCCTTCTGTAGGTCGGCGCCTACGTATTGGTAAACATATTGGCCAGTACGAGAGCCAGGGGGTTGGAGCTCCCTTCTTGTAGTAGCTGGAAAAAGAGTGAAGGTTGGAGCCTTTTGTAGGTTGGCTCCTACATACTAGTAAATGGATCTGCTAGTACAAGAGCCAGGGGGTTGAAGCTCCCTTCCAGTAGCAGCTGGAAAACGAGTGAAGGTTGGAGCCTTATGTAGGTCAGCACCTACGTACTAGTAAATAGATCAACTAATACAAGAGCTAGGGGTTTGTAGCTCCCTTCCAATAGCAGCTGGAAAATGAGAGAAGGTTGTAGCCTTCTACAGGTGGGTTTCTACGCACTGGTATGAGTCTGCACCAGTACAAGATTGTAAATAGGTTTTTCTCATATTAAAAGAAGACAACAACAGGTGGTTTTTGTCCCGCATTGGGTTTCCACCTTAAATCTTGGTGTTCATGTGTGTTGCTTATGTGTGATGATTTATACTGTTATTATTGCACATGGTTATTGTTTATATGGTTAATGAAGTATTGACGCCCTAATTAAAGATCAACATATGATGAATTAACTGAATCGCAAGTTTGATTGATATACGTTGGTTGCTTTAAAGACAGTTGCGTGTACACGTGAGTTACCTTCATTGAAGTAGCATATATAAATCTGAGTATGAAATGAAAAATTTATTGATTTGATAATATTGATTAACTCCCCCTATCAGTATTATTTCCAACAATTGGTATCAAAGCAGGTCCTTTGGCAGAAGCTTGATCGCTTGAAGGAAGATCTTTCAAAATGAACAATCACGAAGGCATGGGATCTATCAGACCACCAATCTTCAATGGGAACAATTTGGTATATTAGAAAACACGAACTAGAGCATATCTTCAGTCACTTGGAGATGATGTTTGGGCAATTGTGGAGAAAGGATATCAATATCCAGCAGCAGTCCCCACGGATCTAGCAGAAAGGAAAACATATGAAATCAATGCCAAAGCTGTCAACACCTTATTGGGAAGTCTATCAGAATTAAAATTTGTCAAAGTCATGCAACTCAACAAAGCCAAGGAAATATGGGATAGAATCATTGAGAGCTATGAAGGTGACTCCCAGGTAAAATGTGTCAAACTACAAACTCTCAGAATCCGGTATGAAACTCTCAGGATGCATAGTGATGAAAGAATTTCTAGTTATTTCTTGAGAGTAGATGTGATTGTAAATCATATGAGAAATCTGGGTGAAGAGATAAAGGAAGCTAATTTAGTTGAGAAAATTTTGAGATCTTTGTCTTCTAAATTTGATTCAAAAGTGTCTTCCATAGAAGAAGAATAGGATCTTCAAACTATTACTGTGACCCAACTCCATGGAATCCTAACTGCCTTTGAAATGAGAAAAGGAGGTCCATCAGACATGAGAGAAGCTGCTTTTAAAGCATCAACAAAGGGAAAAGAAAAGGAAGAGCACAATGAATTAGGACACATTTCAGAAGAGGAAGATGAGGTAAATTTTTTCAAGAAGCTTCAACGGGGTTTCGTAAGATTCAGAGGTAAGCTACCATTCAAATGCTTTTCTTGTGGTAGAGTTGGTCATTACGCTACTAAATGCCCTCATGTCAAAGGAAAGATGTATGAAAAAGGTAATAGAAGTTATTATACTCATGACGATAGTGATGGCTTGTCCAATAGTGATGAAGATGATCAAGAAATTAAACTACTCATGGCGTATGAAAATGATGCCTTAGAAAAGGAAGATTTCCTTAAAGAAATCAATCAACTCAAAATCAATTTGGTAGAAAAGGATAAAGTCATAAACATAGTGACACATCAACTCACTGAAAAATACAAACACAATGAAGTGTTAGAATATGAAGTAGTAAGTCTAAGAAAAGAACTTGAAAAGACAAAGACTCTGAATCTTAGATTTGCCAAAGGATCAGAAATGTTAGATGAAATCATCAAAGTTCAACTATCGCCTATTATAAAGACTGGTCTTGGTTTTCATGAAGGTGAATCAAGCTCACAAGATGATGTAAGGAACTCCAATGCAAAATCTGAAATGCTCAACAAGGATATAAAAGGTCAACCTCATCAACAACCAGGGAAAGAAAGACTTGAAAGAAAAACATTTCCACCTGACTATAGAAGGGATAATTGTTTCTTTTCTCTGACAAATAATGTTGAATGTTTTAAATGTCATAATTTTGGACATGTTGCGGCCAAATGCAGAAGTAGAATGGTTCAAGACCATCACATAGTAAGATCATCAGTTTCTAGGTACTTTAAGGGATATTGTTTTGCTTGCAATATGTTTGGTCACAAAGCTATTGATTGCAACAGAAGGAATATGAAACATGTAAGATGCTATGCGTGTAACAAGTTTGGACATAAATAAAAGGAATGCAGGAGCAAATTTCGGCCACCATACGAAAAGGAGCAAACATCATCACAATCCAAGGTATTGAATAAGAAGGAATTGTTATCAGAAAGATGTGGCATAGCTCAATTTACAGACATAATAGATCCAGGGGGAGCTGAAAGTGTAAAATTTCAGTACTCCAATTCTCATATGTAGTTATTATGAAGAGAAGTCGCGTATATACATGAGTTAGAAGTTGCATAGTCGCGTATATAGTGTTTTGAATAAAAAGCAGTGGGATAGACTTAGGAAAAGGGGTCTGATATGGTTTAGTCAATTATCAATTGTCTATTATGTTCTGATTGATGATGGTTACAGTCTACTAATGATACGTGGAAGTGGTTTTGGCCCTCATAAGTTGTTCATAAGTTGATGAATAACTTGTTGATGAAGATGCCTTGATGATTCTTACTAAAAAATGCGATGATCAGATCTGATAGTAAACCGTTGGCACAGGTTCAGGGGGAGCATATGTTTCTAATAATGCATTGCTGGCATTATATTAGAAGACCTTGGTACATGATGATAATTATATTGTTTGATCCACATATTTGTTTGATTCAACTGACTCTTTTGACGATGGAGATATACACGTTGTTGATCTTAATGTTGCTGACAGATGCTGATGGTGCATATTATATATGATGTGTGATAGTTGCTGATGACTATCATGATCTTGTTATATTGTTGGTTCTTGTTATAAATGTCATGTATAAACATTTTGTATATCCCCACTTGGTTGGGTGGATGAGTCAAATTTGGTGTGTCCCCACTTGGTTGAGTGATTGATGTATGTATATTGGTGATAGGAAGGTCATACTCACTTAGTTGAGTTATAGAGTAATGTTATTCTTTTGAAAAAAAAATTTGGATTTTTTATTTTTTATTTTTTATTTTATTTTTTTATTTATTTATTTATTTATTTTTTTTTTTTTATTTATTATTTTTTTTATTTTAATTTTATATATAATATATATATATATATTTTTTTTTTTTTTTTTTTTTTTTTTTTTTTTTTTTTTTTTTTTTTTTTTTTTTTTTTTTTTTTTTCAGATTTTTCATATGCTCAGGGGCAACATGGATGGTTTAGTGCATATCAACATAAACAAAGGGGGAGCTTAATCAGAGAATTCAACATGTACTCGGGGGGGGGGGGGGGGATGGACAACATAATGTATATCCAAGGGGGAAATATCTTGGTCCGTCTTTTGCCCTTGATGTCAAAGGGGGAGAGTGTATTGGTGTTGTTGTTGCCATCAAGTCCAAAGGGGGAGATTGTTGGCATTATGATATAGGTGTTGTCCTTGATGGAAACTCACTCAGATGACAGTTCACAGTGCAATAGGTTAAAAACAAAGGATTACAGATCACACTCCAGAGATTGAAGAAAGAGAGTAGTTTAATAAGTATATGCTGGTTCACTTTGTCCAGGTAGCATATACACGCGGGTTAACAGAAAAAAAGGAGCGTATATGTATACATGCACTTTCATAGAAGGAAAAGTGCGTATGGGATGGAAAATCAAGGTTTTGGTCCAAGGTATTGGTCCAAGGTATTGACAAATGCCTAGAACTATATAAGGGGGAGAAGATCATTAGGCCATGTGTGCAAGTAATGAATATCTTATGAAGAGTGAGATCAAAAGCAAATATGCATGTTATGGGTTTATGGTGCTTAGCGGTTTATGGGGGATGAGATCTAATGATGGATCAAGATCATGAGACCTAAACTGAATTATTATTTTATGGTTTGATCATGGATAGTCTAGATCTGAATGCTAACGTGTGATTTAGACTGTAAATGTTCTGATCTGAGTATGACTAAAGTTTCGAATAATTGTGATGTTTTAAGTTAGCATTTGCAAATCTGTGCTCTGGTTCGCTTTGGTAAAAGTGTGTATACACGTTGGTTCGACACATCAAAGTAGCATATACATTATGAAATACGATATTTGAAGTTGTAGCTGGTTATGGTTGTTTATGCAAAATTCTAGGTTCTGCTCTGTGTTCTGGTGATAGTGTTCAGAATGTGCAGATTGATTGATTGTGATTTTCTTGAGTAATGACAGGTTTTCAGTGATTGGTTGTATAGTAGTGGTGATTGATTTTGAACTTCAATGTTGCTGATGGGTCTAGTATGAAAATTTGATGAAACGAGGCCTTCAGTTTGTGGTGTTGTGTTCCAGGAGTATCCAGTCTGAAAATTTATGAAACACAGTCCCTGGAGGAAGAGAGAAGGTCATATACTTCTGTAGGCTAGCACCTAGGTACTGGTAAACATATCAACCAATACAAGAGCTAGGGGGTTGCAGCTCCCTTCAAATAGCAGTTGGAAAATGAGTGAAGGTTGGAGCCTTCTATAGGTTGGCACCTATGTACTAGTAAATGGATCGGCTAGTACAAGAGCTAGGGGGTTGGATCTCCCTTCTGGTATCAGTTGGAAAATGAGTGAAGGTTGGAGCCTTCTGTAGGTATACGCCTACATACTAGTAAACAGATCGGCTAGTACAAGAGCTAGGGGGTTGTAGCTCCCTTCCAATAGCAGCTAGAAAACAAGAGAAGGTTGTAGCCTTCTGCAGGTGGGTGTTTGCGTATTGGTATGAGTCCGCACCAATACAAGATTGTAAATAGGTTTTTCTTATATTAAAAGAAGACAACAGCAGGTGGTTTTTGTCCCGCATTGGGTTTCCACCTGAAGTCTTGGTGTTCATGTGTGTTGCTTATGTGTGATGATTTATTCTGTTATTACTGCACATAGTTACTATTTATATGGTTCATGAAGTATTGATGCACTGATTAAAGATCAACATATGATGAATTAACTGAATCATACGTTTGATGGATATACATTGGTTGCTTTAAAGATAGTTGCGTGTACACACGAGTTACCTTCATTGAAGTAGCGTATATAAATCTGAGTGTGAAATGAAAAAGTTATTGATTTGATAATACTGATTCACCCCCCCTCTTAGTATTATTTCCAACAACTCGCTCTCCTCCTAATAGTAGGCCAGCTACATTGAGATCTGTCTCATAACTAACCACCCCCAAGTTAGATCTACAGTATGAGGATCTAATTTCATAGCGGTAACACACCAACTAGATTGGGAGATTAATATCACTTGTCAGGTGGTTTAATAACAGATTGGAAAGCACTAGTGGTTTAGAAGCCACAACAAGCACCAATGGTCTCACAAACAATCACAAGCACCCAATGGTTCACTGTATGGGTGGTTTCACATTGTGAAGTAAGCACTAGTGGTTTCACAGCCATAGTAAGCAACCAACAATTGGTAGTTTGATAGGGGGAGGAAATCATTGATGTTTTTATAGCAATAACAAGCACCCAACGCTTAACATTCAATCTATGCATCCAAGTTGGTAACACTAGATAAAAACCATGAATAGTTCAGTGGTTTAATATAGGTGAAAGCACTCTCCAAGAGATCCATACCCATGTTGGTCCTCTAGCCCTAACACGACATTTTCCTAGAGTAAAATTAAAAACCCCACGTTAGAAATAGGCTAGCATATTTATAGGTTGCATGGCTGCATCTGTGTTGTGACTGAGAGGGCACCAATTTTCGCCATGATGCCTTCCCTTGTACGTTGTCTCTTCAAATCATGATGAGGGGAAGTCGGGATGGAACCTCCCATCCGACTTGCCCCTTCACATTCCCAATAGTTGATAGGTCTAACAAATCTAAATATTGGCCTAGCCACATTCATTTATGGGTTCAATTAGATAAGGGAATGAATTTTCCCACGTGTAAAGGTTCTAACATTAATTCAACAAGTATGGGTATGGAAGTCCATCTTAAGCAAGTGAAACTGGAAATCCTCCTTTAGACTCTAGCCCATCATCCTTTCTCTACAAAAAGTTTATTTTGAATAAAAAATTAATAAAATTATAATTAATAATTTCCAACATTTAAATAATGCATTACTAAATTCCAACAGGTTTAATCAAAGGATTAATAAATTTTCAACATTAATAATTCCATCATGCTTAAACAAAGTTTCTGCAAACAATAGTTACCACACTTGATGAATATATATATATATATATATATTATATATATATATATATATATAATATATATATATATATATATATATATATTATATATATATATATAAATATAAATTAATAAATATATATATATATATATATAATATATATATATATATATCATAGTCAATGTAGGGGATGTTACAAACCCCACCCCCTTAAAGGAACACCATCCCTATTGTTCTACAAAATAGAAAAAGACAACAAAATGTGAGCTTCTTAGGTAGAAATCTTTTACATCCTTTACATACTGGAAAAACATGGGTATAAAACCCTCATCCGATCTGCATGATCCTAGGTTTTCTCATCAAGTCCAAAGTGCTTCCATTGCACCTTGACCTGCTATATTACTTGGTTATGGATCACAATATACCCATGGTCTAGTAAGGTTAGAACTCTCCCTTGGATTCCACCTATATCATAGACTAGTTGATCACATGATTGAGTCACACACATACTTTTTACGTAAGGATATGTAAAATACATTGTGTGCCTTTATTGTGGGGGGTAAGAAAGTCTATAAGCTACTTTCCCCACTCTCTCCAAACTATGAAATGGTATGAAAAACTTGGCTACTAACTTAGCACAAGATATCACTTTCAATTAATTCATTCTTGGTTTAAGGTATAGATATACATGATCTCCAACTTGAAGTTTCCTATGCATTCTCTATAGGTCTACATAACTCTTCTTTATATCCTAGACTACCTTTATCTTATGTATGATAATAATAACCTCTTATTCCATTTCCTTCAACATATCGAGTTTGATAGTTACCTTGTTTATAGGGTCATCCTAACTAATGGGTGTATTACACCTTAGGACATATAGAGCCTCAAAGTGGCTCATATTTAGTGATTCTTTGTAACCATTATTATATGCAAATTTAACTAGGGGAAGAAAATATTCCCACCATTTTGGTTGGTGCATAACATGGATTCTTAGCATGTCTTATAATGTTGTTCACTCTCTCCATTTTTCCATTAGTTCAATAATCATATGTTGTATTGAATGCTAGCTAAGCCCTAAACCCAACAAACAGTGCTTTCCAAAAGGTTTGATGTGAATTTAGCACACCTGTAACAACCCTGGGTTAAGGTTGATGTAATAAAGGATACTAAAGGAAAAATAAGACCAAGGTCACGAGACATGTATTCCAAGCTAAATGTTCGGAAAGCAATATAGTGGGCATCACTTGTTGTTTATTATGGCCAAGGAAATTGGCAAAGGAATTGACAAAGGAAAAGAGGCTTTAATTGGAGTTTATTTATGAAAATAAAGGAAAATAGGAGAAAAGGAAGATGCAGAGACACAAATTTACATGACATGGAAATTAGAAGGAAAATTAAGGAAAATGAAGAAAATAAAGGCCTCAATGATAAAAAGACTTATGAGGATCAATTCACAACCTTTTTTTCAAGTTGGATTTGGAATTAGCTTCAGAGAGAGAAGAGCACCAAGAGGAGAAAGAAAACAAGGAAGGAAAAGGACAAGGAAAGTGATGAAAGAAGAATGACAAGAAAGGAAGGTTGGATCAAGCAGCTTCAATAGGAGGATTTTTCAGGTAACAAGTTGCATGTGTGATTTCCTAGCTGAAGTGTGAATGCATGGTACATGCATTTGTTCATTTGGTTTATTTGTTGTCATTGGCATGGGTTTTGCCTATTTTTGATAGTGGTTTCATCCTTGCCTTTCCCTTTCATTGATAGCCATGGTGTGATGGAATTTATTTCTTGGTTGAGCTTTGGATTGCCTAAAGGTTTTGGAACTAGGTGAGGTGGTCTTAGGAAAATTCCTAAGGGTTGGGGGTGGAGATGGGTTTATCCAGGAAGCCCTCGATAAGTGGGTGGATACATGTGAATTCCTCAAGGTATGGTGAAGGAATTCCGAGGCATCCAACTTTGTTTCAGTTTTGTTATTTCTTAATCGGTTTTGGTGAGATTGTGGTGGTTTAACAATGCAGGTGGTTAACTTTTGGATTCCCTTAGTTGTTTATGTCTTGGTTTATCCCATGAGATCCCACATTCATGCTTGGAATATGGCATGGGGGTGATTGGAACTAAGAAATATTTGGTTCAACCCAATCTATGGTCGGGTGGTCCGTTGAAGTCCTTGATTTGGTTGGATTTGCATATGTATTTAAGATATATTTTAATAATGTGATTAATGAGCATATGTAATTATTATTATGTTGATTGTATGACATATTTTTCATGGTTATTATTCTGGTTATATGTTAGTTACAAGCATGCTTCTACGATGTGCTCTAGTTTTGGCTCTTGTTCATGATTTGACATGCTAATAATTGATTGATGAATGCATGGGAAAACAAGTCTTATTGCAATTATTAAGAGAGAAAAGTAAACCTTCTTGGTGATTCTCAAATGAGGTTCAAACTCTTAAGATCATATATGCATTCATGACCTGTAACTCACATGTTCACCATATGTTTGATGAAATGACTATCATGGTTAGGCCTGGTTAGGTCAAGTTCTTGTTCACATTTTGCATGAATAACTTTGTTATTATGTCATTCATCATTTTGAGAATTTATGGGTAGTTATGTAGATTATGGGATATAACCACAGGGAAGGAGGTTTGTGCATGTGGTTGGTGGGTTATAACTGCACCCTAGCCTTGTCATGCATGCGGTTGTGGTCCCATGTTAGTGAAAAGGAAATCTAGCTTAGGGATTGGGCACATGGAGTGGTTTTTTAGCTCTCGGGTGGTCAGTAGACCCTAAGGAAGGTGAGGAAGGTTTAAGTTGTAGGTCTGACTTCCTTAACTAGAATTTGGAGTTTGGGTTATGTCATAGTGACATTATCCTTCAAATTTACCCAGAGGGGTTGCAAAAGCGAGTAAATGTGGGGTTGTGGTGTTACAGATTGGTATCATAGCATGTGATGACCCTTAGTATTGCAACAAGAATGCTGCAACTCCCAAGACTACCAACTTTAATTATCAACCCGGGTTTTGTACAAACTTAAGAGGTATCAACACTATATGTGAAGCATACAATGCATCCTTTCTTCGTTGTCATGATGTAAAGGAGTGAATGTAATGAAATCAAATCTTAAACTAATTGTAGAAATGGAAATGCTTGAAATGGAAACCTTAACGTATTGCAGGAAATAAAATACAAGGAAAGAAAACCTATTCTAATTGCATAAAGAAAATATCATGAACTAAATATCAATATTTACCTTTCAAAGAGTTTAGATCCATTAACAGAGTTCATTGTATGTGACAATCAAGAAAATCATCATTGTATTATCCATTTCATAAATATATCCATTAACCCAAATTGTTGAGATGTTTTGCAGGGGTAAAGGGAAAGTCCTAAGTAGTCTTTAGTCTTTGCTAATAATTGATTTAGAGCCTATGAGTAATGATTCAACCCTAAGGGGAAAAAGCCAAGTTATTTGAGAAAATTTGGGCAAGTATATACATGCTGGAAGAGTGCTATAGGAAGTTACAGGTGTTGCTACAGGAAGTTACAGATTTGCTACAGGAAGATATAATTCACCGAATGACAAAGAAAATCAAATAAAAATTGGATGCAAAATTTTTTTTTATTGACTAAGATGTCTTAGGTCTCCATTCCAAGTGGAATCACTCAAAATTACCCATGTTAACACATGCTAAAAAATAACAGAAAATTACTAGTCTAAAATCTAGAAATTCGAGAACTAGTGAGCTAGTTGATCTATCAAATGCTTAACCTAATTAAGTGAAAATGTGATGGCGTAAAATTTATTATTGATTGGAATGTTTTTGTGATATATTGAAAGTGGAATAAACTCTATTGAATCTCGTTAGCATGTTCTAAAAAATAGCACAAATTGCTACTATTTGCCACAAGGGACTTCTAGATATTTAGATTTGGGAATAAGAAAACTAATCTAAGTAGCTCAATGATTACTATGAACTTTCAAAGCTATTCCAAGGAAGAAATGATGCTTTTGATACTGTAAAGTAACTTACTTCAACCATTTAACCCAATCCTACAATAAGAAATCATTAATACTAAATGTAGAAATAGAAAAAGACAAGAGCAAGAGATGCAAGTGAATAAGAAATGAAAGGAAGAAAAGTAAATGATACAAAAGGGATCTAAGGCTCCTGGGATGGCCAAGCCCAAGGAAACTTAGATTCCTATTAAGGAGACCAATATTTAGAAGTTGAACATGGCACCAATCTTCATTATTTCCATCAATACAATTACATCCGTGCAAAAAATGATAGTGGAGCTGCAAAAATACAAGTTCTCTCCACAAGAAGACTAAGCAAAATCAACCCCTAGAGCAAAATTCGACTTGGTACTTATAAAAATTTATTAGGAAGAATTCCCCATGAAAGGAGGAATATTTCCCCTCCAAAATCCCTCTAATAGTGGATCTAGTTCCCAACACTAGGAATCTATAGTAAATGACAGGGAATACATTCCTAGATTTTCTCAATCATTGGAGCTCAAGAATCTGTCCAATGATTTCAAAATATCTTGTTGATTTATTATCCAATATTGATCCTCTTGTAGTAGGGAGCAGGTCCCTAAATTATCTCCTCCTCCAAATCTCCATAATCTTCCCAATATTCTCACAATATTCTACAAAAATAAATAATATTAGGCACAAATATGCAATTTTTCATAAACCTTCCTAATGAACATATTAAAGTTAAAAATATGTTATCTAATGGAAAAAGAGAGGTTTAATGTGTTGAAGGATGGCTAGATGGGCCTGAATTTACGTCAAATTTGGAGGCCCATCGGTTGGTTCAAATACTTAAACTCGATGGGCTAGATGCATGTCGTTATGCATGCATTATCATGGTTATCATTATCATGCATGAGGTTGTTGTATGCAGTTAGTCTTATCATGCATTATTTCAATATATTGATATGATCATGTATATATATGTGTGTGTTTGTGTGTATTTACTATGCTAATTTGGATTTATTTGGTAGATGAGATAGCCTCCCATGAACTTCACTAAGGTATGTTGATTATGCTTGTGTTTGGTTATCTGACATTAAATTCTTGCAGGAACAATAAGATCAGAGATGACTAGTAGAATGGTGGATTATAGTTCACGTGACTCTTCTGATAGATTAGATTAGCATCCAAGAGATGAGTACTCTCCTGACATAGTAGATAACTTGAGAAGTTTCAAGTCAGAGATCAGAAATTGCAAGGCAGATAAAGACAGAATAATTCAGTCACATGAAAGACTTTCCATGGCTTAGGAAAAGAAAATAGAAGTCATTGTAGTGATCCTTTAAAGTTTTTCATATTTGCGAAGGTAGGGGCAGCCACATATTTGTTATGGACAGGAGGACATGACTAATGGGGCATATGGTAGTATATCTTGATCAGGGTACAAGTTATACACAAATGATACGATCAAAGGTGGTAGATAGATGGATACACCTAACATGAGAAGTAGTGGTTACGGGTGAAGTAGTGGTTATGGGTTCTATTGTATTTCTAGTTTAGATAGAAATCATGGTCAGCATCAATATTATCCTTAAAGGAGGAGTGAGAGGGGATACTTTCCAGATGAATTCAAGAAAGTCAAGCCTCCTACCTTTGATGGAGAACTGAAGAAATTGGAAGATGTAGAAACATGGTTTCAATGGGATGAAGAAGTTTTTCGAGATGCATGATTATTCAGAGAACATGAAGGCCAAGATAGATATTTCTAGTCTCAAGGGAAAGGAAAACATTTGGTGGGAAGATGTGAACTGTGTTAGAGGAATCAAGATAGAGAAGTTGAGTTGGCATGAGTTCAAAATACTCTTCATGAAGAAGTACTTGTCAAAGAGATACTATTACAGTAAGGCCAATGAGGTCTACAGATTGAAGATGGGGTCTATGAAAGATGAAGAGCATATGAATAAATTTCTAGAGTTTTTAAGGTATGTGACTTACAGTAAGGATGAGAAGGCTGAAGTTTCAAAGGTTTGTCAATGGAATTCCATTAGCATTCAAGGATCTAATTGAGTATGATGATCCTCGATCATTGGAGGAAGTCATGAGGAAATTAAAGCACTATTATGAATAGTCGAAGCACAAGGCTAAGGCTAACTGTGACTGGAAAGGAAATGGCAAGACCAAAGGAAAATGGCCTTTGAAGTGGGAAAGACCTCAGGATGCAGGTGAGAAAGGGAATCTGGCTCCTTACAAGAAGTTCAGTACAACAAAGAAAGGGCATGGATCTCATCCTAGAGAGTAGCAATTTAAAGGAAGTGGTAGGTATTCATTACAGTGTTGGATTATGGAAATGACCATCACAAGAAGGATTGTTCATTGTATCATGGTGGCAGACCTCAGATCTATAGTGCTCAGGAGGCAAAAACAGTTGGGGATGTAGGCCAAAGCATTCCTCAGATCTATACAACATTTGATAACAAGTAGAAAAAACAACAGGCATCCTTTATTGAGATGGAAGGTAATATTTGTAATCGAGTTGTTTCCATTTTGATTAAAACTAGATCTAATTATAGTTATGTTAATCCTGACTTGATGGATAAGTGTGGCTTGAGTAAAGAAGTGGATGCAGATTCTTGGTTGTTGTAGTTGCGTACATGGACCAAGAAAAGAGTTCATGACTGGGTGATGTCTTATGCATTTGAGCTGAATGGCATGCATATATTAGCACATCTAAATGTGCTTCCATTGGGATAATATAATATTCTTCTAGGTATGGGTTGGTTGTACCTTCAGAGGACTAAGGTAGATTGTTATGAGAAGGCTATTGAGTGTCTGGATGATGATGGAGAACAAAAAGAATTTGTTTCATAAGGAAGTTACTATTGACTCATTTTCTTAATTTAGAAACCAAGAGATCTCATAGGAAAGATGGCCGAGCGATTCAAGGCGTAGCGAATCATGTAGGGTAAGAAGAAGCCTACATCAGTGAGAATGGTTACAACTATGCAAGCTAAGCGCAGTTGCAGGAAAGGGTGTGTATTGTTTGTATTTCACGTTTCCAATTAAAAAGGGAAGGATGTTGAGGAAGTTAAAGTCTTGAAGAGGTATCCAATTTTGCAGCATTTTCAGGATGTATTCTGAGTAAATATTTTAGAGTTACTGCCTCATAGGGAAGTTGGATTTTCTATTGAGTTGGTACTAGGAGAAACACCAGCATCATAGGAACCTTATAGGATGAGCACTCCAGAGTTGGTGGAATTGAAGTTTCTGCTTAAGGAAATGGTTGAAAAGGGATACATTAGCCCAAGTGCGTCACCTTGGGGTGAACTAGTGTTGTTTGTGAAGAAGAAGGATGGTACTCTCATATTGTTCTTTGATTATAGGTAGTTGAACAAGGTGGCTATCAAGAACAAGTATCCTTTGTCATTGATTGATGACTCATTCGATCAGTTAAAGGGAGCAACCATGTTCTCAAAGATTGACTTGAGATCAGTATATCATCATGTATGCATCAAAGAAGAGGACATCTACAAAACCACATTCCAGACCAGGTGTTATGAAACCAGCTCACAAAAAGATAGAAAATATATATCAACGCCTTAGAAATTAGCCTCTTCAAGGGGGAAACCTCCTTTACATTACACAAATGAACAATTCTTGGATGATACAAATGACAAGCCTCCTTTCTATATATAGGAGTCTAATGGGTCATAATATAATTAGAGCTGACATAACAATGATAATGTAAGGGCACAATAATAAAAATAGTGGACTTCTATGGGGCACAATAATAACATGGGCACAATAATATAATAAGGGGGTTACACTAATAACGATAAGGGTTTACACTAGTAGTATAGGGACCTAACACTAGGTATGGGCATTATGAGATTGTTGTGGTTCCTTTCTGTTTAACTAATGCTCTAATTACTTTCATGTGTTTGATGAATAATGTGTGTGTCCTTATCTGGATAAGTTTGTAATAGTGTTCATTGATGATATATTGGTATATTCTAAGGATGAAGAAAAGAATTCAGAACACCTAGAGGGATTGGTAATACTTTTGAGAGAGCATCAGTTATATGCCAAGCTTAGTAAGTGCAGTTTATTTCAGACATAAGTTCATTACTTGGGGCATGTTGTTTCCAAGGAAGACATAGCAGTGGATCCAGAAAAGATCAGAGCTATCATGGAGTTGTCAACTCACAGGAATGTGGATGAAGTTAGATAATTCATGGGGTTAGCAGGCTATTACAAGAGGTTCATCAATGAATTCTCACAGATTCCCTATCTTATTACATCATTGTAAAGAAAAGTAAAGAAGTTTGAATGGACAAAGGAATGTGCAACCAGTTTTGAGCAATTGAAGTAGTTGCCTACAAATGTTGTGATTTTGATGATTGTAGATCTAGACAAAGAGTTCGTGGTATGTATAGATGCTTGAAAGAGAGGATTTGGTGGATTTATAATGCAGGAAGGATAGGTGGTATGCTACGAATCAAGGAAGTTGAATGAGCACGAGCGAAACTATGTGACTCATGATCTTGAGTTGACAACTATTATTCATGCCTTGAATATGTGGAGACATTATCTCCTTGGTAGGAGATTAATTCGAATGAGTGACCACAGTGGACTGAGGTACTTGTTTGACTAGCCTAATTTGAATGCTAGACAAGCTAGATGGTTGGATACTCTCAACAAGTTCAACTTTCAGATCAAGTACATTAAGGGTAAGGAGAATAAGGTTGTTGATGCTCTTAGCAAAAGAGTGAAGGTGAATCATATCACAATAGTGAGTTCTTATGGGACATATTTACAGGAGTAGATAGTGCAGGTAGGACAACATGATGACAATTATCAACATATGAGTTATAGGTTACAATAGTAGGGTACATGCGAATATGATGTGGATTATCATCTCACAACAAATGGCTTGGTGAGATTTAGGGATACGATCTATGTGTTAGGAAATAGTGAGATCAAGAAGCTTATCTTTAGGGTATTTCATGTCAAGCCATATTAAGTTCATCCAAAATATCAAAAGACTCTAACATATGTGAAGAAACTTTGGCATTGGCTGAATCTAAAAAAAGAGGTTGTTGAGTTCGTCCCAAGGTGTTTGGACTATCAACAAGTCAAGGTAGAGTGTAAGCATCTAGGTGGTTTATCGCAGTCAATTTTGATTCCATAGTGGAAATGGGAAGTCATTTCCATGAACTTTATCACAAGTTTTCTGAAGACATCTGAATAGCATGATTCCATCATGGTTATGGTTGACAGGCTACCAAGGTAGCTCACTTCATTCCATTGAAGTCTACTTACTCAACTAGTGAGGTAGCTCAGGTCTTCATAAGGGAGATAGTGATATTGCATGGTGCTCCAAAGAGGATTGTATCCAATAGAAATGCCATGTTCACTTGCAGGTTTTGGAAGGATTTGTTTGCAGGTTTGGGTAGATAGTTGGATTTAAGTACTACTTATCATCCACATATAGATGAACAGACAAAGATTGAGGATGTATATCATGCATCAAAAAAGGAATTGAGGAGATTATATTCTGCTAGTGGATTTTTCTTATAACAATGGATATCAAGAGTCCTTGAGGATGAGTCCTTTTAAGGCTCTTTACAGGCGAAACTGTAATTCTCCCATTAGATAGAGTGATATAGCGAATAGAGTATTGATTTGAGAGGACATGTTGGTAGAGATGGAATAGGAAATTTAGGTTATTAAGAGCAATATGAAGGTAGCACATGATATACAAAAGAGTTATGTAGATCAACACAAGGTGTTCAACGAGTTTCAGGTTGGGGAGAATGTGTACATTCCCATGAAGCCCAAGAAGAGATCCTTAAGTATTGGATTACGTGCCAAGATGGAACCTTAGTATTGCAAGTGTTTTGATATCCTTGAGAGGGTTAGACCAGTGGGCTAGAGACTAGTAGTGTTGTCAACAATGAATGTCCATGATGGTTTCCATTCTTTATTGCTTAAAAGATATGTGAAATATGTTGATCATGTGATTGACTGTTCTATATTACAGGTGGAGCCAGAAGGACAATTTCATCTAGAGCCTTAGTGCATATTGCAGCGGAAACAACTCATGCTTTAGAATTGAGCAATCGAGCAAGTTAAAGTGCAGTGGAAGCACTTTGGGCCCAAAGAAGCTGTAGATTTTAACCCTATACAAAAATTACCTACATACGAATTCTAAAAATGGAAAATAAATAATGGCAAGAACATAAAACATAAAATGTATATACATAGATATTTTACTTGGATCCGAAAACTGGACTACCAATTGTTTTTTCATTTATAATTCCTTTCAAATGTTACAATATATATATAATATATAATATTATATAGATATATATAATATAATACATATTATATATATATATATATAATATATATATAGTAACATGCCGAAGTGTTCAATAAAACCCAACCATTAACCCTGGGATTCGCGCATGGGTCTAGTCATGGGAAGAATATAACACACACCCAACATAAGCTACATTAGAGATGGATGATCAAATGCGGGCTATGTATCCTTAATTATTTGTTGGTTCAAGCAAATGAGTTTTGGTATATATACATATACATGTATCGTTTTTATTGTAAATACCACAATGATTTGTGTTATAAAGCCCCAATAAGCAGTATGCATGTTTTACTTTCAGCTGGATGTCATTATAAATCTTGCATCAATCTATGATATAAAGCTCCATGGGTAGTATGTTTCAGTTTTCAGTGGTTTTATTGGTCATAGGTGTAATGAAACACTAAGGATAGTGTTCCCCTAAGGGGTATGGGTTTGCAACAACCCTGAGTTAAAGTTCATGTAATAAAGGATAATAAAGGAAAAATAATACCAAGGTCATGCGACATGTATTCCAAGTTGAATATTGGGAAAGCACTATAGTGGGCCTCACTTATTGTTTATTTTGGCTTAGGAAATTGGAAAAGGCATTGACAAAGGAAAAGAGGCATTAATTGTCTTTTATTTATGAGAATAAAGGAAAATATAAGAAAAGGAAGGTGAAGAGACACATATTTTCATGAGAGGGAAATTAGAAGGAAAATTACGAAAAATGAAAAAAATAGAGGCCTCAATGATAAAAAGGTGTCTGAGGATAAGTTCATAGCCATTTTTTGAGTTTGACTTTGGAATTAGTTTCAGAGAGAGAAGACAACAAAGACGAGAAAGAAAGGTATGAAGGCAAAGGAAGGACAATAAAAGAAATGAAAGGAGAAGGACAAGAAAGGAAGGCTAGATCAAGTTGTTTCAACACAAGGATTATGGAGATAATAGGTTGCATGTGTGATTTCCTAGTTGAGGTGCGAATGCATGGTACATGCATTTATTCATTCGGTTTATTTTCTGCCATTGGCATGTGTTTTGTTTAGTTTTGATAGTGGTTTCAACCTTGTCTTGTCCTTTCCTGGATAGCCATGGTGTGATGGAATTTATTTCTTGGTTGAGCTTTGTATTGCTGGAAGGTTTTGGAACTGGGTGAGGTGGTCTTAAGAAAAAAACTCAAGAGTTGGGATTTGGAGATGGTTTTCTCTAGGAATCCCTTGATAGGTGGGTGGAGACAAGAAAATTCCTCAAGGTATGGTGAAGGAATTTTGAGGCATCCCAACTTGTTTTGGTTTTGTGATCACTTGATTGGTTTTGGCGATATCACGGTAGTTTGAGGGTGGAGGTGATTTAACCTTTGGATTCCCTTGGTTGTTTATGTCTTGGTTTATCCCATGAGATCCCACATTCATACTTGGAATATGGCATGGGGGTGACTGGCTGAAAGTAAAATTTGGTTCAGCCTAATCTATGATCAGGTGGTATGTCGAAGTCCCTAACCTGGTTGAATTTTCATATGTAATTAAGAGCTACTTTTGTAATGTGATTATTGGGCACATGTACTTGTTATTATGCTGATTATATGGAAGATTTTTCATGGTTCTTATTCTAGTTATATGTTGGTTACAAGTATGGTTCTATGATGTTCTCTAGTTTTAGCTCTTATTCATGATTTGACATGCCAATGATTGGTTGATGAATGTATGTGCTAACACGTGTTATTGTAGATATTAAGAGAGGACATTGGATCTTATTGGTGATTCTTATATGAGGTTCAAACTCTTAATATCAGATATGAATTCATGACCTATAACTCACATGTTCACCATATGTTTGACGAATTGACTATCATGGTTACACTTAGTTAGGTCAAGTTCTTGTTCAAGTTTTGTATGAATAGATTTGTTATTATGTCATTCATCATTTTGAGAAGTTACTAGTAGTTTTGGGCAATGGTTTGGAGGATGTCCTGGAAAAGTGGCTCAGATATCAAGACCGCACCCTCTAAACTAGTGATTTTGGGCTATAACGACAGGGAAGGAGGATTGTACATGCGGTTGGAGGGATATAACCTCACCCTAGCATTTGCATGCATGTGGTTGTGGGCCAAGGTTAGTGAAAAGGAAATCCAGCTCAGGGATTGGTCACCTAATAATAATAATAATAATAATAATAATAATAATAATGATGTGCACCTATCTCTGAGTAGTTGAAGGAATTACTTACAAATTCTTCGATCTTGAAGATTGTAGATCCAGATAAAGGGTTTGTGGTATGTACAAGATCCTTGCAAGAGAGAACTTGGTGGATTCCTAATGTAGGAAGGGCGGGTGGCATGCTATGAGTCAAGGAAGTTGAATGACACAAGCAAAACTATGTGACTCATGATCTTGAGTTGAAAGCTATTATTCATGCCTTGAATATGTGGAGACATTATCTCCTTGGTAGGATATTTATTCTAATGAGTGATCATAGTGGATTGAGGTACTTGTTTGACTAGCCTAATTTTAATGCTATACAAGCTATTTGCTTGGCTACTCTCAACAATTTCGACTTTGAGATCAAGTACATTAAGGGTAAGGAGAACAGGGTTGCATATGATCTTAGTAGGAGAGTTGTTATGAAACCAGCTCAAGGAAAGATAGAAAAGATAGATCAACGCCTTAGAATTCAGCCTCTTCGAGGGGGCA